>CAJQZP010000220.1:5365000-5667500 GCA_907164705.1 Parnassius apollo | reverse complement strand
ATAACATGTCAGGTGTGGTGGGGGAGCAAGGGAAAGGCTCTGACGGTAATCCCGCGCGCTTTACGGTAACAAGTTTCGACATAAATTAGTTAGGTACATCGGTAATCCTGCGGAATAATGTTCGGCCAAATATTCGGTTCGATAAAAGTTTTACCGAACGTTCGGCCGAATATTCGTATTCGGTGAAATCCATATTCGGCCCATCCATACTAATAATACCATTAAATTGAAAAATGCCTAGGGTATAAGACCACATTTGAAAAGAATTGCTCATTTCATCTAAAAAACCAAACTAATTCTAAATTGAAATTACCCAAAAATCTGACAAGAGAAAATGTCAGCTTTTTTATTTAAATTAATTTTACATAATTTCGCGATTTCTATATATAAATAAATATATAATATTATAATAAATACCAGTTCTCAATAAGAGGGAAATAATAGATACAGTATGACAACTACGTCTGACGGATATCCGAATACCTACGTTATGTGATACGGGATGGCGTTGTAAACAAATACTTATGTTTGTTTACTTACGTTTCTCTGAACGTAGATATCGGATCGGAGTTACCGCGCTTGGTATGCATTACATAATGCACTCAAGAGTTTCATATTCATTTGTACATTTTATTTTGTATTGTAAGAGATATTTTTTCTCCAATTGTGCACTCCATCAGTGCAGCCACCATTATTTACCGTCTTGAAGTGTAAAAGAGCGTTACTGGTAGTCAAGCTACACGATTGATGCCTCACTGCTAGTAATATCACATAATAATAGTACATACTACGTAGTAATGCTCTCAGTTCACTGCTCTAAAGCAAGGCTTAGACGAAGCCAGTAACGCTGGCGCCAGTCCTCAGACTAGCCAGCGCTGGCCTGGCCCGTGTTGTTTAGATGAGGCCAAATGGATTCATTTCATTCCTAGATTATTCTTGTAAATCGTTGTATTAAATTAATTATTTTTAAAACTTTAACTGAAAATGTTTGTCATACAGTACATACCTACATCAAATATGGGAATTCGTACAACATCACTAGTAAAATTTTTATATTACAAATTATTTACTCTGGCGCGGGGGTTGCGGGGCACGCGGGCGGAGGTTTGAAAAATAGGCAGGCGCTCTATTCCCGCCAGTGCCGGTATCCAGCGCTGGCTTGTCTTGAAAAATGTTTAATACGAGGCTAATAACAAGCCCGCGCTGGCTGCCAGTGAAACTGCCATCCAACACTGGTTTCGTCTAAGCCTTGCTTAAGAGCTGGCGATGAATTTGCAAATAATTTATTTAAGTCTTTAATATTAGGTCTATACCTACGAAATTTCCGTATTTTATGAAATAAGTTAACGTATTTTTTTCTATATTTTTTATTTCTATTAATCCAAGTAATAAGCCATGCAATCGATGCATATATGCCAACGCACCGCAGTGGCACTTTATTAATGCCCTTCATGAAGAAATCGGCTGGACGGGAGGTAACAAATTTTTCAAGGCATTTTTTAGTGCCCCGATGGGTATTAAATTTTTTCCATAATACTCGAATTTTAAACGTATCCATGATGACGAATAAGATTCAAATGCAATGAAAACATAACCCTGATTAACAAACAAAAGACTAGTTTTGAAAAAAGAATTCCATGTTTGAAAATAAAACTAATTTAAAATTAGAATTCTTAGTCAAACAAAAATTATTTTGTATTGAAATATCCAGTACTGCATAACAGAAATTTCGTAGGGAAAGGACTATTTATTACATTATTCATAATATATTCTGGGCACGCCCTAGACGGAATTTTATCGACCAATTTTATGACGTAATGAAGATAGGCTAAATGAATGAACGAACTGTACGTTGAAAAATCACTGGGGTATTTCTATATAGGTTTCACACCTAGTACAAAAATATCTTGAGTGAGTAAATACAGCATTGTCCATTGGTCCATTTACACTTTGATACACACGCGTGGAACCTATGAAATGCCTAAATTCTCGATTTCTCATCTTTATTTATCGGGGAAAATTAGAAACCAACAACGGCGGTATTAGTCCGACCGAAATGTAAAGTTGCAGCCTAAGGTACGCCCCACTGCTAATCACAGGCTTCCTCTCAATTCTGAGAGGATTTCAGGGCAAATTTCGTTATAGGCATAGTTGAACCAGGTAGGTGGCGCTGTTAAAGAATCCAGATATCACCCGTGCGAGGCCGATGCAGATCGCTAGTTATGCAAAAAAAAGTATTATTAAAATCAGGTCACAATTAACAAAGACACTCCCTAACACACACAAAAAAAGAACAAAGTCGAATTGAGAAACTCCTTTCTGAAGTTATCTAAAAATTATTTAAGTATATTATATGCTGCGTTAAGTATTATATCATATGGTGCCTTTCCTTATACATACATCTTCTAGAAGGTAGTGGATTAATCAACGATGCGTCGACACTGAGACTTTCAATTACCTATTCAATAATACTTTTTGTTGACCAAGCGACTTAGTGATGATAAGGAAGCAGACAGTCGCGCAAGTAGGGCTCGAGTGAAATACGTGACTTTCTTTTTTTAAATGTCAACCCTATGATTTTACGTTTATGAATTATATTACATCAACAAACATACAGACCCGTAACAATTATTTATATTATATGTTTATGCCATACAAATAACTGTTCTGGGCGGAATTCAAACTCACGTTCCGCAGCAATGAGGCCAAACTGTAGGTAGTACTGTAGGTAGTACTAGGTAGCTACAGTATTATGAAGCCGTCAAAGAGAACGTTTGTACAACAATTATTAATAAAAGATAGACACAAATACTAAATAATTTTTTTATATTTGTGTTATTATTATTACAAATAAAAAAATTAAGTACATATTTTACCTTGATAGATTTTATTAGTCGGCTAAAAATAATTAAGAATTAAGTATAAAATATTTTCAGCCACTGCATTACCAGCCACATAACTACGCAGCCGGCTGCGTGGTATGCTATGAACATTCTCCACCTCCCTCCCCCGTTACCGGAGGGTTGCCCTTTATTGCTTCGGGCGCAAAAAAAGTCACTTTCACTTTACTTTAAATCAACTTCTGAAAAAGATACACAAGCTTACAAAAACACTGTTTCTCCTAAGCTCCTAACTGTGTACAGTATAGCACAGACTTAGCACAGAGGGCACGCGAAATAATACGTTTACTAATGTATCATTGTATTTAAATTGTGGTGGCTTGCATACTCCAAAAAACAAATGAACAATATTACTAACTGGACAAATACCAAATTTAACAATGCTCTATCGCCAAAGTACTTAGATTTCTTAGCACGTAAAAAGTAGGTACTTCGCTAGACGTTAGAAAAAAATATTTCAATAATTGTGAAAATGAAGTTTTTGTAAGGAAACTGAAAAGTAATACATTATTAAATAAAAAAAATTATCCAAATTATTAAAGCCGTTTTCAACTATGAGATAGTTATGATAACGAAACACTAGTAACGAAAAAAATACAGGAATTCATTAAAAAAATATTTTAATCATTGATATTAATGGCGTAAATATTCATTCACTCAGTCATTCCATTTGTATGTTTTGAATTTCACAGTATTTATAATTTAAATTTGTTAAGTATATGTACTCTAAACACGTAGTAATTTAAATTAGGTTGTATAGTTTTTAAAGTGCGTTGGTTTTAGCACATTAGCATTTACAAAAACAACAACACTATTTATTAATAACATTTTTCTCAAAATGAACGATTAAAAAATTAAATCACGTCATTAGATTTATAAAAAATATAATTAGCACGTCCAACCTATATAATTTGAATATTAATAATATCGTATGATAATAACTTATATAATATACAAAACAATCCCGCGCTTATGAACGGTCGCAACTTTTTTTTTAAACGCGCACAGGCAAACAACACACGCATGCGCGGCAACGACGGTATGCAAACTGACTTAACTGACCATTGAAATAAAATACTCTGTGAAACTGACTGAACTTTGTATCTGGTTCTGGTAGTTGTTACCACAACAGCTTGTGTAATATTTGTTCCGTTGGTTTATCAGCTGTTGACTGTTTCGGCTATAAATCCGTTATATGTTTAAAATTGTATAATACCTATTTAGCATTCTCTTATCAAACGTTATGAGCATTAGGCAGGAAAATTAGTTCAACGGATTTTACCTATGGGTAAGTCTGTAGTATATATCGGGATTATTCTAATTATTACGGTAAATACTGTCACTATCACTCTATCACTGCAGCCCTTTAGAAGTCCACTGCTGAGCAAGGTCTGCCTCATAGCTCACCAAAAAGTACGGTTCCGAGATACAGTCACTCGTCGTCGGTCCATTCTCCATTAGTGGGAGATCGCCCAGCATTGCACTTGCCAGTAGATAGGTACCATATGGTTGTCAATTTTTATGTATACTATATACTAGCGATCTGCCCCGGCTTCGCACGGGTGATATCTGGATTTCGACATCAACGCCATTTACCGGATCTAATTGTAAATCGAAACCATCCCGGAACCCAAACACACACAAATAATTTTATCAAAATCGCCCATTTTTGAGTTTTCGAGACTAACGGAGAGAAATTGATTTTTATATAATATAGAGATATAAAGATGCCATTAAAAACATAACTTGTAAAAAAAAACAAGTCTCGCAACTCAGTTCTTTTACCGCAAAAAGTTGTGAGATCCATGTAATACCAAGTCGGTTAATTTATTCAGTTCCTACTTAAGACTCGTATGTTTTAAGTTATTACGTAATTAGCTAACCTAACAACATTTTATAGTGACCATATCAATGTTAAAAGTCTTTTATGTTTTAAATATATAGATTGACTTGGCCATCGCATGAAACCACAATGTATCTCACAAGAAATACATATTATATTAAATTAAATTGCTTAGTGCGATTGCCAAGTCAATCTATATATTTAAACCATAAAAGACTTTTAAAATTGATATGGTCACTATAAAATGTTGTTAGGTTAGCTAATTACGTAATAACTTAAAGTCTTAAGTAGGAACTGAATAAATTAACCGACTTGGTATTACATGGATCTCACAACTTTTTGCGGTAGAAGAACTGAGTTGCGAGACTTGTTTTTTTTTACAAGTTATGTTTTTAATGGCATCTCATTTCTTTTTGTATATAAGATAGTCCTAATTTTTTACCTGTAATACATATTATACAAGTACACTGATTCATTCACTGCAAATTTAACTTTGTAATTCTATATATTTATATGGGATTACAAAGTTATTAATGCAGTTGGTATATCTAGAAAACTGGACCGAAATTGAAAAATATTTTAGTTTTTCCTTGATTTATACACTACATACTAATAGTATTCTAAATTTGAAGCTTCTATGTCTGCTAGAAGTGCCTTAGAGTTTTGATGATCGGTCAGTCAGTGAGTGACAAAATTAAGAAACTTTGACTAGTTACAATTCTTAAACTACTGGCTCAAATTGAATGAAATTTGAAATATACCATGTTTATACAATGCTTACTCGGTAACTGAAAATTCAGGCTTCTAGATTAATTGACTACGAAGTTATAGGGAGCGAAAATGGCCTGAATTGCTTCGAGAAAAATGGTACGGCCGTGCCGCTTTTTTGCTCGACTTGGCGGGGGCACTACCGTACCCCAGATAACATATTACAACCCTTTTACAGTTAATAATATAGTGAAACTACATACATCTCACTATCTCCTTTCATTTATGCTAAGTAGTAGTTAAACGTAATTTTTACGTTTTTTACGTTAAGAGAATAGCTATAATAATTATTATTATATACTCTTTGAGTAACACAATACAATGCCGCAGTCGTCAATACCGGTTTTCAGATTCCACTAGCCTCACTAGGAAATGATATTATTGGAGTTAGTACAGATTTCATAAAAGCTTCTAGATAGTATGACTTATTTTCTGCTTAGAAGGAAAAAAGGTCGCTGGTAAAAGAGCGAGGTTTTTAAAGGTGGCTGAAAGTGTCCTTGAGCTGCATAAGCCACTTACCAACCCATAGACAATAAGTCCGTGCGCACTCCATTATTAAAAAGGATAAAAGTTCAATAAGAGTATAAGGGTACATAAAGAATCAACCGATGGAAGATAGAGGTTCTCGAGCCTGGTAATGATGACCTGTAAGACAAGCTGAAAGTCAATGGATACAGGTCGTTTAGGACATAGTAGTATTCCTTGGGGCACAGTAAAAACAGAATAGTAGGAATCCACCCGCACCGCGCGAGACTTAAATGCCTACTGTTGTAGAGTTGTCACCGTCTTTTTGTTTAACAGCTCAGTCTCATACGTGGTAGAGCCATGTATGAGACTGAGCTGCAGTTATATTAGTAGTATAGTTGTAGCACGAATGGATCGGCTCGACCGGGGAAGGATCACGATCTCACAGAATATCAGCGTAAAAGCGTAGCTTAATGCTGCTGTGTTTCGTATGGTGAGTATACAGAACCGGAGACTCTTTTTACCGGAAACGAGTCATTCCATCTTAGTCCTCACGGGTGACAACACATCTGCATTTTGATTCGTAATCGAGGATAAATGTAGATAGATGTCTATGTGCCAAAGAAATCACTTACCATTAGGTGGACTGTGTGCTCGTTTGTCACATTATCCTTTAAAAAAATTGGTTGATCCTGCAGGCCATCCCTGGAACTTCCCGCTTCCCGCCGCGCAAATGCAAAGTGCTCCAAATTTCACCAAATTATATTCCGAAAACTCGAAGTTATGTTAAAAAAAAGTTTTTTCAAATTCTTTCTACTTCGATATCTCACGAACGAATGAACCGATTTTTATTTTCTAAACATTTTGACGTCATTTTTTGAGGTTAAGAGGTAGTTGATTAGTTTTTTAAATCGATCGGTAAAGCCGTTTAAAAGCTATTCCAAAAATATTTTTTCAAAATTTTTATTTTTGAGATTTCTCAAAATCTACGTCCACGTGAAATTAGTTAGAATAGCTTCCTGGGATCTCAAAACTTTGAGATCTGATGAGAACTCGGTTTTCAAAAATCGGGGTGAAACCAATAACTTCCCTAGTTTTGAAAATTTTCCATCTTCTTAGCGGGAAGTATAATATTTACTAACATAATACACACGGATATATTTTAAAAAAATATTTTATTATTACATTACAACAAATGCCAAATTACTAACATACGAGTAAATTAACACTGAGCATAAGGTGTCAGCTCAGATTTAATGTTTAAAATTAATTTGATCATCGATGATGCCGCCACCTCAGACGAAATAATAACTCCCAGCCACTGCGTGCCGCTACACGTCCCGTTCATATCTATTTATAGACCGGGAGCTCAATGCCATTATTGCAACCATATTCACTAGACAACATATAAATGGAGAAGATAACCATTTTTTGTTTTATATGCCAAAAAATTCTACAAAAAATTACGAGAATAACTGTGTTTTTAATTTTTTTCTATCTTCAAAACTGACCAAGATATAATGGCGCAAAGTTAACATTTTCGGTCTAAGCCGCGAGCCGAGCGCGACATCGTCGATGACATCACGATCTCCATCTTCGTGCGATCGACCCGACGCGCACTTAGAAAATCAAAACATTTACTCGAATGTGCCCGTCGCGCGCGGATCTACTTGCTCTCTATTTTTAACAAGAAACATTATAGAACATGACACCATCTATTAAATATTGTGCTGTGTTGAACTGAAAAGTTGTTTTTTAATGTGCCTAGAAACCCTACCATCAGAAAAAAATGGACAAATGCTATGAGAAGAACACATCCTTTAGGACCAAACACGGTAGCATATTGTTGTGAGGATCATTTCGATGTAAGTATTCAAATAATAATAACCTTCACATGATAGCTCTTGGTTATTGCTAGTAAATGCTTTCTATTAGGCATGTACCTAGGTACCTACTCGAGTCGCAGTTTAAGTAACTAACGATTCATTGAACCTTTCCACGCTTAATAATTATTATAATTTCAAGAAGAAACAATACCTAATACTTACATATTTAACTAAAACTACTTCAGTATAAATAAACATCCAAACTTGGGTAAAGTACCTATGTAATGTAGATAAGTCAATGACCTGTCGTGAGTTCGTAAGTTTAGATATCTACCTATGTTTGCAGCAAATTTTAAAATGTTTGTGATGCATATAAAGGCTAAAATATGGAATATGTTAACAAACGTTTTTATATTTTTACGATATTTCGAGCAAAAACTAAACACATCATAGAGCTGTTCAACCTTCACACTTTGCGGGCCGCAAATAATAGAAGAATTTGATTATGAAGTGGAGCACTTAAATTTTTTTTTGTGTTGTCCTATTTTTATGTATTACATAGTTGGTACATATTTTAAATATTGATGGAATACGAATTACGAGGTTCCTTATTTTTTTATAGACTTTAAATAAGTTTGTATTTTGTTCTAGGTCGAAAACGATATGGAAAACTACGTGAAGTACAAACTAGTTGGTGGTCCCCTCAAACTTAAAAAAGATCTTTTGCCTCACAAGTTTGCTTGTCAAAATCGGTGTACAGAAAAACCACAAAGATCTTTACTATCAAAACTAAATTCCAAATCTAGGTCAGAAACAGTTGCACATGCGATTGCCACTACTTCACAAGAAATTGAGCATATATATATTGTCGATCCTGTTACTACTCTAGATGATAATATTGACATTGATCCCTTGCCAGAAGAATATATAACTAACAACGCTGATACCCCCGCTACACAAAAAAAAAATCAAGTAAACCTAAAAAACAATGTTTCACATAAAAGTACAGAAACCAAAGATAAATGTTCGGCCAGTACAAGAGAATAAGAAACTTCTTCAATTTGATGTAGTAAGTTCTTCAAGCTATGAAGAAAAATCTTCACTTTCTAGAGAAACTTGCAAACTTGCCGCTCGTGCCGGCCGGCCGCATGGAATCGATGACGTCACGCGCTACTCGCGGGCACGGGCGAAATTTTAAAAATGTATGTAAACTTTCCACGCTTATAACTTCGGTAATAGTGCACCGATCGATGTGAAATAAAAACTAGAATATGTGTTTGGTCTAGACTTTTTACCAAAGACTTTTTTTAAAAGTCTAATATTATTACCTTGTCATCTTCTCCATTATCATATCCGTGATGTGATATGATAATAAATGTACCTATGCGGTATGTATCTATGTATAGATATAGTAATATAACCTATTAATAAAAAGCTAATTTACTTAAACAAACGCACATATTAATTTATTTTACAAAATAGAAAATAAAACGAAAAGCAAAGACAGTACAATAAGTTTTATGTGCTTTAGACATATTTGTAAAGTATAAGCACAGTTTAAATAGGTGCGGCACGCAAAATATCACGAGACTCAAACAAAGGTAATTGCGGTGTGAGGCAGTGGGCGTCCCCGACTCAGCCCGATCTTCCCGACTTAGCACGTTTCGTTGTGTTCGTGGAGTGGCTCGTGCGTACGAGTCCGTGCCGTGCCATGCACGCACCCATATTAGCGGCGTTTGGTACATTTCTTAGAAGATTGTGTTTAGCAGTGACTTGTGAGGAACTGTAATGAGAATACCCGCTGGGTTTAGATACCGGATAAAATAAAATGGTTTTATCCGGTCAGATAAATGTTAAACCTTAAGATTACAGTATGTAATTGAGGCGTGTTACTGTGCTTTGATTTAAAAAAAGTAAAAGTTTTGGAGGTCATTACCGCGATGGTCATTACGTCGATGGATGCAGGTGGCTCAGGACCATGTGGCATTCCTTGGAGGAGGCCTATGTTCAGCAGTGGACTTGTGAAGGGCTGTAATGATGATGAATCAATAATCATTCAAATCATCGTACCCTATTTCAACTGGCTAGGGCGCCGAACCTGTAAGTGCGCTGCAAACGGAAAAAGTTTGGGAGGACCTGCTTTGGTGAAAGAACCACAGCGATAATATTCTACAGGTGTCCTTTTCAAAAACTCATCAACAGTTACGAAGCAAGTTTTATCCATAAAATAAAGAATAAAATAAAATTGAAATTGATGAAACTAAAATCGGACACCACCTAGTAGCCAGGATTCTATACTAGAAGCTCGCTCTGAAATATGGCCTCGTGGATCGGAAAGTTCCTTGACCGATCCAGCTTGTACTGGAACCTGGTCATCATCGCATATAGACTATTCTTCCGATTAAGAGATTGTGTTGATGGATTGGTTACAGTCAGGGATGTTTTTGGTCGACATTATCATTTCGTATGACGAGAATCTAGTGACCTCGAGGTAATCGACATGTAGGGTGGTCTGCAGACCGAAATTACTTCTTTAGTCGTTTCTGCGAACGAGCTGATCCCGGTCAGCCTCTCGCGTCATCTAAGGCAACTGGCACACCGTGACGGACCGCTCCGGTCTCAAATGCAGATATTTTTCGCTACCTCCAGCACCGTCCCCCGGTTTTTTCCCTTTCAAACTAACATTCAGCCGTTTGGTTTCTTCTGCCGAGGGCTTACACCTGGTTGTGTTTTTTATTTATTTATTTAATTTTAATCTTAAAATTTTTATTGCGTTCCCTTAGAAAAATAAGGATACAAAGAGTGGACTTAAATGCCTAAAGGCGTTCTCTACAAGCCAACCCATTGAGTGGTGAGAATATGAAATAGGTGTAGCAATCGAAAGACGAAAAAAGAAAAGTATAGAAACTGAAATAAATACACAATAAAATATAAAAATTATTTTACTACGTAATATAATACATACGTATATATTAAATGAAAACATTTCAACATATCTTTTATTTAATATATATTATTTTTATCTTACTTTATAAGTACAGCACAACGAGATTCGAATACTTTATAGAAAGAAAAAACTAAAATACAGTGTGTAATCAAAATAGTAAATCATTTAAAACTAATTAAAAAGGGTAATTCTTGAAATAATAAATCCTTATAAGCTTACGATTTCGAGTATGTATTTAGAAAACATTATGGATATGTATTCCTTTCTGAACAAATAATAAATTAAAATAAATACAAGTATTTTTGTTGAGGTTAAAGTCAACATATAATTATAGTGACGTTGTTTTGATTGCATTCCATCAGCTTAGAGTTTCTCCTTTTAAAGAATCGCTCTATTTCTGAATAAGGACCTGATTAATCGATTGCGGAAAATTTTAGATCGCTGTAGTCATTAAACGATGAAAATGACTAACTGCACTGTCTAACTGATGTGTACGAACGTTCAATTATAAATTACCGCGAAATGAGAATTGATCAAAAATATTTATATGGTTTAGATGAGAGTTTACCTTAATTTAAGGGGAAATATAACCTCAAATGGCTTAACAAGATCCTCCGTTATGCCGAAAATATATTGCAGCATTAATTTTGAAATAAATATATGGTAAAGTTGAGGATTAATGTTAAGTACTATGTCAGACGAAAACATGATTCCGTAAACTTTTCTCGATAGAAAAAAAATCAAAAGTTACCTCCAAACTGAACAATAAACCACTGTTATTCATAAAATACTTTAAATAAGATCATAAAACTTTGAATACTAACTGAACTAACTATAAAGCAGGGCTTATGTTTTAATTTTTTTTAAATTACGATTCGTCGTCCCATATAAATTTAATCAAGGTCAGACCTTTTTTTGAAGTTATCCTTAATAATGCGTATTTCATTGACTTCGATTACATTGATGATGTTCTCATTTTATTTTTTTATCTATATTGAAGTCAGTTGTACAAAATATTTGTTTTTACCATTTGTTTGTTTTTCAATTGGGGTCACAAAGTAGGTGGATGTTTTTGATTTATAGTAAGCGTGTCATAAACTAGAATATATACTAAACTAGGATTATCATATTTAGTTTCCTTGTTTGTCAAGTTGCGAAGTCAAAATATATACCTATAGGATCACACTTTTTATATTACAGAATTTACTGTACCATTTATATTACATTTTGTATTACAACATTTACACAATATCAGCGTAAAATAGTAACTTATTGTTAGAGGACGCTTTTTACTGGAATTAATTGCATTCCATCTTAGTCTTTAGTGATGTGACCTCTCCATTTTGATTCTTAGTCGAGGGTTCATTACATTACATTAACTACATCCATAGACGTATATATGTATGTGCAATCTGTATATATATATATATATATATATATGTATATATATATATATATATATATATATATATATATATATTTATTTATTTCGTGTCACGTTGTCCGCAATGGACTCCCAAGCTACTTAATCGATTTTAATCAAATTTGCACACCGTGTGCAGTTTGGTCCAACTTGAGAGAGATAAGATAGTTTTTTTTGTTTCTTTTTTTTTTTTTTTGCAAATATAAAGATTTTTAATAGTACATGGCAAAGGGTCATCGAAAAGGGCAGAACAACGACTGCCTGGCAAGCTAGTATATATATATATATATATATATATATATATATATATATATATATATATGTGTGTGTGTGTGTGTGTGTGTGTGTGTGTTGTTTTGTCACTCTTATACTGTACAAAAATGAATTTGGCCTTTCTAAATCACTTTAAGAAAGTTATGAAAAATTGCCACCTTCAACAAAACTCAAGTAGATTTTTTCTTCCAACAGTTACAACTTAACCTTTTAAAATATATTATACCTAAATAAGTAGACCACCACCGTCGTACCATGCATTCTTATCTTTTAAGTATGTCGTGTGTAATAATATTTAATTATTTCCGTAATATTAGCTTCTGAAATCAAGGGTTTAATCTTTTGGTTCTCTATGTCTTAACACTAGGGTTGCCTCTTGTTTTTGAACATAATATATAGTATTTTTCCCAAAAAGATGCAAAAATATAGTACTTTTGAGAAATCCAGGAGAAAAAAGTACATATTTATTTTAATCATTATGTATTTTTCCATATATATTAGTTATTACTCTTTGCTTTGGTCGTCAATTATCTATTACCTTTAAAATAATTATAGGAGTATAAGTAATTCAGATTCATAATAAAATAAATTAACAATTAGTTCTTAATAAATTAGGTAATATATTGCTCTATTTCTTTTTTCTTTTAATTTTACATTCATGACGATAAAAATACTTAGTTTATTTTCTAATCGATTCCCTTTACATTACATAACAAAAAATGCAACTGAAAAAATATATGGACTGCCGTCCGATGGTCTGTGCCTCGGTGAGTCTTCTCGCAAGTAATTGATTGAGATATATAGTATTTAATAATATTCCATATATTCTAAAAAGGATTCCTATTGATTTTTGTTATTGAACTCAACACCTTTTAAAAGTTATTAATGAAAGTCGATCAGATTCTCTTTTTCATTTTTAACGTATTTAGCGTTCAAAAAGCGTGCTCTTTTGAAGCCTTGAATTGAACTGAAATCACAGAAAAGAAAAAGTCAAGAATTAGAATGAAATTTTATAGGTAATTACAGTTAATTATTTCATAAACGTTTAGATAAAATGTTTAAAAAGCCTTTAATTTGTTTTCTGTTAGTAACAATAGAATTTCTGTACACATGACCAGTCTTGAGTAATTTTTTTGTTAAAATGTTTAACGTTATTCAACTCAAATGTTCTATTGATACAACGTTAAAAGTTAAAACAAGATGAGATCTTATTTGTAAAAAAAAAAAACTAGGAACCGAATCAAGCCCACTGGGTATCTGACCTCGAACGTGACCTTGAGCACGCCCTAAAGTCAACACTGCAGAAGTTGTAGCTTTATAACAATAAAGGATTTTGTAGTTTTATCCTTGATCACAGAAAGTTTTTTATAGTTTCCATTAAAATGTTAATTTCTGAACATTTAAATGAATGAATGTAAAGAGAATCGGAGACCCTTTTTACTGGAAACGAGGCATTCCATCTCATGAGTGACAGCGCAAAGCTGCATCTTGATTCTCAATTGAGGATAAATGTGGATGTTTATAAGCCACATCATCCACTTGCCATCAGGTGGACTGTATGCACATTAGTCACCTTAATTCTTTATTAAAAAAAAAACAGGAACAAAAAAAAACATTACAGCTTGCGAAGTTGCCTTTGTCATAAACAAAGTTTATCGAAAAATGCAATATAGAGATTCAGAAGCTAAATTGAGTTTGTAAGTATTGGGAAATTATAAATTATTTAATCTTTTTCTTTTCAGTTTGTTTTTTAAGTTATTTGCCCCCTTTTAATACCCTAAACAATAACACAAATTCAAGGTGCATATTATTCCTCTCTATTTTTATTAATTTGAATATAATATATTACCCATTTGAACAGAACCACACCGAGATACGAGTATATTCTTTTCAACGAACAATAAACTCAAAAAATGTAAAATTCGACTTTTAACAACCAAAAATAATAAAATAATATAACATTTTGAATATGGACACTTTAGAAGAGTTAAAGAGCCGATTGCAGAATATATGGTTATTTGATTCCCTTTAATATTCTTTGACGCCGGCTTTTACAAAAGTTAGAGCTTGGCATTTCAGATATCAACTCTTATCAGCGAAATTGCTGAATAAATAATAGTACCTATGTACTGCGTACACCGACAACCACATTACCATTACCACCCACGTTATTTTACCGCCGCAAAGTCAGGAATTTGTATTTAGAAAAAGCCAAAATTATTATATTAATTATTTAAGAATTAGATGATTCCCAGAACACCGAAAATAAATAAATGCAAATGCAGATACCGAATATCGATAAGTTGTAGTTTTCATATTTCGTCCTTTGTATATGCCTATTACTTTATGCCAAGTAACCTAGAAGTGACCGAGAAATATTATATGAAATTCGTGATATTTGGGATTCTGCGTATTTTGTTCCAGTTGCTGTTATTACAGCATACCAAAAGTTCGCAGTAGAACATGGCCCTCCACTATAAGGTAGGATTGTCCTACAGGGGTGATGTTTGCCATAGCTGCCACGCTTTTTTATATAATAAGGATGACAAACGAGCACACAGTTCCACCTGATGGTAAGTGGATGCTGTGGCCCACATACATCTACATTTATCTTCAACTAAGAATCAAAACGCAGATCCGTTGTTACCCCTGAGGACTAAGTTGGAATGCCTCGTCTCCAGTAAAAAAGGATCTACGGATATTAGTTCTACACTTACCATACGAAACACAGCAGCATTGAGTTGCTATTTTACGCTGATATTCTATGAGGGCGTGGTCCTTTCCCGGTCGACCCGACCCATCCGTGCTACAATATAGCTGCAGCGTGGCTATACCACCTATAAAACGCTGGATACGCTTGGTATTCTCGGAACACCAATTACAAGTGTGTAGTCAGTTGTTCTAACCTTTTTCTTTTTTCTTTTTCCTTTTCCGGCCCACCGGGATATATGGTGTATGAAGTGGATTTTCCTACTGCCACTACCCGGCTATATATTCATATGTATTTAAGAAGTAGTATATAACTAATAGTAGACAGGCTAATATGTAATCCCATTTGTCTTTACCCGTATTATCACAGATTAACAGATAGTTACTTCGTAAGTATTATTTATTATTTTGTACCTAAGAGCTTAAACAAAAAGATGGTAATAATTCCTAAGACTAATTCAGACGGATTCTAGGCAATTACAGGGTGATGGATTTTTATTTTATTTGTAGTTTCATTAGCAACATTTCAATAAGCTTTCACTTTGGGCATTTTTTTAAATTTGAATAGGAGTGATAAACTGGAGGCTGCGGCTTAGAGACATGTAAAAATATCCTTGGCAGATGTGTTGTCACCCCTGAAGACCAGGATGTAATGCCTCGATTCCAGTTAAAGGGGTCTCCGGTTCTCTACACTCACAATACAAAATACAGCAGCATCGATCTGCTACTTGCGCTGGTATTGTGTGAGAGCGTGGTCCTTTCCCGGTCGAGCCGACCCATTCGCGTAGCTACCATAAAATAGCCGCAACATGGCTCTACCACGTTAAAAAGTATTAACGACAAAATAGAACACAGTTCACCTGATAATAAGTAAAGGATCAACAATCAAGGACCTAAATACAAAATATAACTATATATTTTCACTCCCAAGGAATATATAATGATAAGATAAGATAGATAGTGCCCACAGAAATCTAAATATTATGTAGATTTCTGTGATTGTGCAGTTACCAGTACAAGGCTGCAAGGGTCTCCGGTTCTCTATAATCACCATACTGCTATTTGTGAAATTCAACTTATTTTGAATTCCCCACTATAAAAAAAATTAAATCGCATTTCGTAGTAATGCAGTGTGTTAAAATTGTAAGAAAACACATTGAATTAAATAGTTAAATAAAATGAATACATTATTTCATCATCTCTTACCGTTTCGAAATTGGTTTTCTCTAACCGGTGATTACAGGGCAAAATATCTCCGCAGATATCCGTTATAGCACATCAGCATTATGATGCTATTTTACGGTGGTATTCTTTAAAGTATACTCCTTCCCCGTCGAGCCAATATTTTCATTTTGCAACACGCTGTAGCGTTACTTTACTACGTAAAAAATATGTTCCCTTATTGACCTATAACTTGATAAGGTGTTGATTTCGTCCGCTTTCAGTTGTCGTTGACCTTGACAGGGCTCCAATGTTAAGGTCAGCGAGGATTACCGCGGAATTAGAGAAGCCTTATCTAATTAATAATTTTGTAAGCGTGGAACGTCTCGTAATACTGCTGTTATTTAAGTAAGTACATTAAACATGTAACGAAAACCTCGTCGTTCCCGTTAAATGTGTCATCCAAATCAGTATTCAAACTTATAGAAATAACCACAGAAAAATCGAAAAAAATTAAAATTAATTAAAAATTATTTTTATTTTCAAATTGTATGTGGATTTACCTCTGAGACGCGCGTCGGTAAAGCATGGACAATACTTTTACTCCACAGCCAATACAGAGGTAATAAAATTATAAAACCACATACCTACTATTTGAAAAAAAAAATATTTTAATTTAATTCAATTTTGTTATGGTCGAGTTTTCTGAAGATTATTTCTATAGGTTTCAATACTGATTCTGATCACGCACTAGAGGGTTTATTAGGTATATATAATTATTCTGTACACATGTTTGACACTGAACTCCTAAACTAATAAAAAAATGTGGGTATTTGAGTGCGTCCCTGGATAGTTTAGATTCACAAACGGACCCGGTAGGTAGCGCTGCAATTGGGTTTAAGATTTTTCCCAGGGCAGGACAACGTCTGACGGGCTCGCTAGTTAAGAACATATCTAATCACCTCACAGCCGGGTACAAGCCGCCACCCATATTAATGAGTAATCAGTACCGTATGACAGCGGTGTAAGAGTTTTATGGCTTGCCGTTTTATTCCGTGGTTGACATAAGAGGCAACTCTAGGAACTGACAGAAAAATCTTAAGGCTTTCGACAGATGGCGCTATAACTACCATCTCATTTACGTCGGACCACAGAGTAATTACATACATAGTCAGACGTAAAATAGCTGTTGACACGCAGCTGGTTCCAAGCTGCGATTCGTGGTAGAGCCACGCTGCAGCTATATTAGTTGAAGCACGAATGAGTCGACTGGGGCAGGGCCACGCTCTCACAGAATACCAGGGTAAAATAGCAGATTAAAGCTGCTGTGTTTCGTACGGTGACTGTAGAGAAGCGGAGACCCTTTTTACTGGAATAGAGGCATTCCATCGTAGTCCTCAGGGCTGAAAACGCATCTGCATTTTGATTCATAATCGAGAATAAATGTTATGATTTCTTATATTTACGCGAACACTAAACATTTAAATAATACTAGTCTTTACGGATTTTATCGCATATATTAACTTTTTATATACCGGACGTTTCGAGCACTTTACAGCACCCATGGGCATGGTCATGGCTGGGTGCTGACTCAAACGGTTAAATTAATATATGCGATAAATAGACTAGTGTTATTTAAAAGAGAATAAATGTAGATGTTTATGAGCGCAAGCATCCACTTACCATCAGGTGGACTGTGTGTCACCATGATATTTTTAAAATAGTGGATTTTCGATTATTCGATAATTATAAATATATCAATATCGGAGTTTTGTATAACTTTATTTATCGATAAGTCGGAAATTCGTTTTTTTTAAAAATATCAACAGTTTTAGTTTGAACTGATTAGTTGGAATGATCAGTTGAACTGACCGTGTGTGTCGTCCATTATAATATTAGCTATCTGTCAGTAAAAGTACCGTCAAATTAGGTGAGCTACAGCGTCCACTTACCATCAGTTGGACTGTGTGTCACCGTAATTCTATAAAAAAGAAATCTGAAACAGGGAGCGCCTTTCGGCCTCCAAAGCCAAGTTATTAAGCAATTAAGAGACATCCGAAATTAACTTTAAAATAATATAGTATGCCTGTACTATTTCTGCCTAAGTACGTCCACAGTCTTACCTATTTGCAGCAACGTATATGTTGCAACAACTATCATAGTTAGCCTTTCCGTTAAGTGTCTAGTCTTTTTACTTAACAGTGTCGTTCAACTATCGGCCTGAATGATATTCAGACGATACGTCTAATACAACATTGCGCTTATCTTGTAACATCAGCGAGAGTAGGTTAGGGTGCGGCTGGGGTGGTCCTTAGGCCAGCCTTAAGCCGCATACATAATATAGTATAATTTTATATATAATATAGTCCATAGTGCTAATTAACAGACCAGTGACAGTGACATTAAATGAAATTAATAGGGTTACCATGTTATTTAATGTCCAGGCTGTTTACTGAGAGGTATATTAAGGTTGTTGGCAGTGACATCTTAATATATATACTCGTAAATTACGTGTCACTTTGTTTGTCCGCGATGGACTCCTAAACTACTTAACCGATTTTAATTAAATTTGCACATCGTGTTCAGTTTGGTCTAATGAGAGATAGGATAGTTGTTCAGTGACCCACAATTGTTTTTGCGAATTTAAGAATTTTTAATAGGACATGACAAAGGGTCGTCGGAAAGGGCAGAACAACGTCTGCCTGGCAAGCTAGTGTGGCGGCGCTGTCGTCGCGCCGCAAGCGAAACACACCGAAGCTTAAATCACGCTATCAACATTCCGAATAATAAAAACAGCATATATAGAACATCTCCGAACTATCACACGGAGTGTTGGCCGCTCCCCGGGCAGAACACCTTGCCCGGCGGGAGATCTCCCAATTTCCTTCCACGGCCACACTAGTATACATTGCTATGTTTTGTTTACGTGAAGGGCATGCAAATCCCGACAAACATTTTATGTTAGTGGAAGTTAGTTAAATGTATTATTTATTATTTAATAGTAATAATAGAAGAGTGTGGTTTGCAAGATGACGTTGTGATCAGGATTAAGAAAGGAATGCTTCGGTGGTTTGGTCATGTGGAAAGAATGAATGAGGAAAGAGTGACAAAGAAAATTTATGTTGCAGAAGTGAATGGCAGAGTCGGAAAGGGACGTCCTAGGCGAAAATTTATCGACCAAATTGGCGGTTTATTGAAAACGGGGCCAAATTAGGAGTACCCTTAACCGACGAGCATGTATGCGGAGGTGTATGGATGTGAAGGAGGCGAGAGAGGTGTGTCAGGATCGTGCCAAATGGAAGTCTGTAGTCTCTGCCTACCCCTCTGGGTTACAGGCGTGAGTGTTTTATGTATATGTAATCATTGAGCCCATGTACCAATAACATTTTATATTATTTCAACTATATATCAAACTAATATACCAAAATATTTTTAAAAACACACACAGTATCCTACTGAATAGCAATTTTGATACTATGATTCTAAACAAGTCGTAAAATTAAAATTTTGTACAACCGAAATTGATGATGTTCTTATTTTATTTATATTGAATATAAATAAAATAGGAACATCATCGATGTAGTTGAAGACAAAAATACGTATTATTAAGGATAACTCAATAACTACGGGTCAGATCTTGATCATATTTATGTATGACCACACGAAAAGCACCAGCTTTCAAATAAGAAAAGAATCATCAAAATCGGTTAAAAATCTCGGAAAAAAATCTAAGGTCACATAAAAAATACAGTTGAATTGAGAACCTCCTCCTTTTTTTGAAGTCGGTTGAAAATATGTGGTATGTAGGTGAAATTAATTTATTATTTTAATAAAGGCCTGACTGTAGCATGAGACTTAATAAAGACTCAAAGAAGAAAAGGTTACTTAAAAATAAAATATTAAATAATAATATTCATACATATATTCATAATTTTACTTATTTTTATTATTTTTCTATATGTATGTATGCGTATATATTTTATCTTTATTTAAAATATATACGTAGTCATATTAACATTTTTTTAACACCTACCAACCTTTACTTGTCTAATTCTTCCAGGGTTGGCTATTAGAAAATGCCATATGACATTAATTCCGCCCATTGTAATTCTTAGATTAAGGTGTATCAACAATAAAGATTAAATAAATAAATGAACAAAAAAGTCATATGTTATATTTATTTTAGGTGGTAGGTACCTTTAGGTATTCCTTTTTTACTATTCCTATTTTGCCTAAAAGTCCCTCTGGGTAAAAACCATCTTCTGACCTATTTCTGACTTCAAAAAGTAGTGCATGCATTGCTGGAGTGAAGAGTATAGAGATGGCTCTCCATGCTCCTCACTCCGAAAAACAAAAACATCACAGCCTTTAATTATACTGGCGTATAGTTAAAGGCTGTGATGAAAGTCCTCAGAGGAGACAACGCATATTTAACCTTTGTTTGAAGTTTGCCACAGCTGTCCGTGGACTACAGTAGCCATTTACCATCATGTGGACTGTACGGTTTGTCAGTTTAGTTTTATAAGGTTTTATAAAAAAATACCGTATAATATGTCATAGATCTGACAACTTTCAAATTGTACTATTTCCAGAACCCCTATTGCTTTTATTTTTGTTTTATTATTATTTAAAAAATGCCTTTCAGTTTTCAATTTTCCAGTAAGTTTCTCACAGTCTTTACGTTCTATAAATCTTGAATATTAAAAATAAAAATGAAATAAAAATTAAATATTTAAAAACTTACCAATCATATTCTACGTTGGATACATCTGCTTCGCAACTCGAGCCGCTGATCGTCAGCACTCCGTTTGCTTTGAAGAACGACCTCCTTCTTTTTTCATATCTATCATCAATGCTCGACTCAATTATAGACACCGTTGATGTACTTGTGTAATCGTGAAGTTTATCCATGCTGTCAGCACTATCGTATTACATTAAAAAAATTAAACGGCAAACATTTTTTTACTTTTTTCCAAACTTTATCTAAAACCACAATAGCTTCACTGTATTCCCAACAAATACAAGAAACGAACTGATTATGATCCTGGCGTGCAAATCGTATCAATAACTTTTCGAACTACCCACTTTATTTTACCTACTGATACCAAATACTTAATAAAACTTTACGGTTTACCGTAAATACCGTAGGTTTTCTATAGAATTTGTTGATACTGATTAAGCGCCGCGCCGCTGTGAAACTGCGAAACGATAATAATTAAAAGCGACAGCTTTTGACACTATTAATTTGATTAACGTTAAAATGGCAGACTTTTGATTATCTTTAACAGAAATCAAAATTTGTGCTTAAAATATGTCTCATGTAGTATTTTTTCGAATCAGAAAAATATTTAAACATTTGCTGTTAAAATTTTTGTCTTAATATTTGAATATTTGTGATGTTCTATGTAGAGTATATCGTAAATAATGTAAAATAGTAAACTCCAAGAAATATTCGCTTTAATTTCACATACTTTTTTTATAAAATAAATGTAAGTTACGTAATGATCATTACCTTTATTAAATGTAGTGTGCATCTGAAAATTAAAAAATATATGCATATATAGCGACATCTTATGACAAGTTACGGTACTAACGGTTCCAACTGTTTCACGCTACTCGCTGACTTAGTGGTAAGATTAATACAATAACATAGATGGCGCTTTAACTAATTGAAGAGTGGGGAAAAATATTGACAACCTTTCGCATTATGCCATTGAACTGAAAGGGAAGGAAGATTTCCTATAATTTAAGGCAGTATATTTCGCTTTCGTTTTCCTCGAACCTCGAGTCGAGCTACGAGCTCGGGTTTTCGATTTTCGTCTCGTTTCGGTAGTCCATTGTTTTGGTTGTGCAAAAATTGTCGCATTGAATTTTTCGACTTTTTTTGAAAGGAATACGAATACTTAAGGGATCTTTGACTTTTAATAAGTTAAAATGTGTCCGTTGCTTAAATATGATTATACATTATGTATTCAAAGTGCAAATCTACGAGTGTTTTATTGATTTTTCGTGCAGAAACTCTGCTTGTGCTTAGTATTGTGATTTGAGGTTTCAAGTTTCTTATCAAGCAAACAGGTAGGTTTTTATATGCAAATTATAGGTATTGTACAGCATTAACGATCGATTTAGTTTCATTACTTACGCTAATTTTTATTTTTTTTCAATAAGAGAAAAACATATTAATTCAGATACTCAGCAACCTACTAGACATTTTTGTTACGATAACAGTTTTATATGCGTAGAGTTATATTTTTAATTAAAGCTCTAAATTATGTAAGTATAAGAAGTATTAATAAGTAGTTATTAATTTTTTAATAGTTTGCCAGCCTTCATCATCTGTAAAGAGAGCTGTGATGCTCAGTGTTTGTGTGGTGACCCATGCTTATGTTTATATTTATGATTACTGACTGAGTCGCTGGTTCGAAACCCAGATAGAAACAATATTTGTTCAAAAAACAATATACGTATCTAAAAATTTGGTTAAATGGTGATCAAATTTAGAGCATATTAAATATCTACAGAAAAATGTAAAATAAAATTAGGCAACGAAATTAGTAGTTATTTGTTAAAACATTTTTCAAAAACAAAAAAAAAACGCTTCAAATAACTTATAGATGCACCCTGCACGGTAGGTAATCTATAAAAATTACCTCCTTCCCCTCACCCTCCTAATACTTTTCCTCTTAACTCACCATTCTGCCATTTAATGTTACCACTGCGATTTTATCACGATTAAAATTAAATTAATGTGAATTCCCCGCTATAAACAAAATAGAGCCGCATTTCATAACTATACAAAGTGTATTAAAATTATGTAAAAACATGCAATTAGGTAATGAAATGCAACCTCATTTTATAGGCTACAACTGTATGACTAGTTGTTTCCTGTAACTTCGTCCGAGTTTATATATTACGATTGGCTTTTAATATTTTTAAATTCTGTACACGGAACCCTAATTACTTTTCTAAAAGAAAAGTAGCCTTAGTTACTCCTTATAACATCAGCTATTTGCGAGTGACAGTCCCGTCAAATCGGTCCAGCCGTCAAAGATTAACCGGAACAAACGGAGAGAGACATAATTAAAAAAAGTGTTTATTTGTTATAATTACCGTACCCTATATACTTTCATTTGCATTTAGTAAAAGGCTCTTATCTTAACATAACCAACAGACATTTTAATTTTATTTATTTGTATAGATTAAGCAGCAAAAGAGACCCCGTAGGTATCACCTTTTTTGTCATTTCTAGGGGTATATTTTTATGCTTGAAAATTTCACAACACGAGTTTATTCATACGATAAATTATTGGTGCAATAATTTGAATTTAGAATTCGCACAAAGTACTGATTTTGATGAAATTTTTGGTGAGTGCTTGAGAGTTTGAGTAAGTTTGGGACGGCTTAGATTCACAGAGCCGGTAGGTGGTACTGCTGTCGAGATCCAGATTTCATCCATGCGAGCCCTGCGCGAATCACTAGTATAAATTAAAAAAAGTTAAGTATCACCGATTTCAAAGAACTAAAAGGAATATTTTAAGCAATCGCAGAAATCGGACAAAGTGCTAAAGAATATAGACTGAACATACGTTAAACAAGTGGTAAAATATTTGAGTATTACTCAAAGAGTAAAATTAAAAATTTTGCACAACCGACTTCAGTATAAATAAAATGAGAACATCATCAATGTAGTCGAAGTCAATAAAATACGCATTATTAAGGATAACTCAAAAACTACTGGTCAGATCTTGATAAAATTTATATGGGACCACATGAGAAGCACCAGCTTTTAAATCATTCATAAAAAAAGGAATCATTAAAATCGGTTAACCAAGAAAATAGTTCTGAGGTAACCACACATAAAAAATACAGTCGAATTGAGAACCTCCTACTTTTTGAAGTCGGTTAAAAATAGTTAAAATTTTACAATTAAGCAAATCAAAATGCGGTCACAGCGACGGATTCGTTTCTATTTTGATTTACTAGTTACATACATGCAATTTTTCGGCAATAAAACATAATTTTTATCAGAAGTTTACTAAGCGATGCCCTCTCTATAGTATGTTTTTAATGTAGGTATATTATATCATAATTTTTTTCTGGGAGAACCGATTTTGGTGATTCTTTTTTTATTTGAAAGCTGGTGCTTGTCGTGTCGTCCCATATAAATTTGATCAAGATCTGACTAGTAATTTTCCTTAATAATGGGTATTTAATTGACTTCGAATACATTGATGATGTTCTCATTTTATTTATATAGAAGTCGGTAGTACAAATATTTTAATTTTACCACTTGTTTTAAGCAAGTGAATTTATATTTCTGTGGGGAACAGTTCATGTTGACAAGTGCTAAAGACCATGTTGTAAGGCTGCCTTCAACACCATATGTGGCTTATTCGAAAGAATAGTCCTGTCTGTGATGATAAAACGGTCCTAGTAGAGCTAGGCGCGGTTATTTTTGACCACGGCTTCTGGCAAGTACTTGTAAATAAGGCAGTTTTTAATCAACGAGACCGTATTTCAGAATGAGGTCCTGGGTACGATCCTGGCGAAGTTGGGTCTGAGCAAATATAATATGCCTAAGTGAAAGACACGGAATTAACGGTCTGATTATTTTGGACCACACATGGACGTTGTGGCGGCTAATTAGGACAGTTAGTGAGATCCAATAATAATGTGTACGTGTTATACGTGGTAGAGTCACGCTGCAGCTGTATGTCAGCTCGAACGGAGAAGGACCACGCTCTCACAGAATGCCAGCGTAAAATAGCAGTTTAACACTACTGTGTTTCGTAGGGTGAGTGTAGAGATACGGAGACCCTTTTTTACTGGAAACGAGGCATTAGTCCTCAGGGGTGACAACGTATCTTCGATTTGATTCTTAATCGAAGATAAACGAGAATCTATGGGCCACAGTATCCACTTACCATCAGGTGGACTGTGTGCTTGTTTGTCATTCTTATTCTATAAAAAAAAATCCTTTGGACGAAATTTCGGTCACGGCGTTCATTCTCAACGGAGTCTAGCCATCTATGCAATACAGGGTTATAGTGCCCGAGTGTATACGAAGACACAAGAGTATTCTCTATTCCTTCAATCTTATAGTCCTCTTATAGTAGTATGGGCTATCCGAGACGACTGGAGATCAGCCGCAGAACTAACGGCTTCACGTGTTTACCGAGGCGGGGTAATTTGACCGGCAGCTAATGAGAATTTCTTGAGAGAAAAACTTATTAACTGATTTTTTTGACCGGGGATTGAAACCCTCGACCGATCAATCGCGTTTATTAGAACTCAAACGAACAAGGAGTCGAATTAAAGTAGACTCACTCAAGTAAAAGTTGACTTAGGGATATGCCAGAAAGATCCGATAGATGGCACTATAATACTCTTGTTTGCGCTAGCAAAATACACAGAACCGTGACGAAGAACAGCGTCAAAGGTGCGAGATATCTGGTACGGCCATAGAATACTATAATACATACATATAGTATTCTATGTCTACGGCGATCACTAAGAAAACTCGCCGTCTAAACGTGTCACGTGTGATGTGAAAAGAAAAGAGCTTACTTAATTACCGTATATATAATATACCTTATTACGTATTAATTAATTATGTATTTATTTCTGAAACCTCATTGATTTGACCCGATTGGATGTAAGCCTCAAGAATTAATCAATGCCACACGTAAGGGTTTTGACAGTTTAAAATTTAGACATGGAATATTATTAGCACAAAGAAAGCACACAGCAGATAGAGCATTATTAAAATATTAGTCTGAAGTCTAGACACAGCCATTTTTAAAATTGTTTCAATTTGAATAATTGACGGATGTTCTTTATGTAAAATAAAATTGGGCGAAATGACTCACCGGTACCCCGGCCGTTACCCAGGGTTACGGTGTACAAAATATAACATTGAACTCCTAGAAATAATATGCTTTGTTACCTCTAACACTCGCATCGGTTAGGGCTAATGAAAGTCTAGCCGGTAGGTTAGGATATCTAATACAAAGAGTTTTGTATAAGGGGTTGCCTATATTTACATGTGGATATACTCTTAAAGACTAAGAGAGCCGTGGTAGCTCAGATGGTTAACGCTCGCTGTAAATTAAACAGAACGCGAGTAACCCGGGTTCGATCCCCGCCGGCACCAATGACATTGTTAATTGCAATTTTAAGTGCTGATTTACCACGTGCTCGGCGGTGAAGGAAAACATCGTGAGGAAACCTGCATGTCTGAGGATAAGAATAAAAATATTTCGAAGACATGTGAAGTTCGCCAACACGCATTGGGGCAGCGCGGCGGACACTTCCTTGCTCTAAAACCTGGCCTGTGTAAAGAAAGCAGTGGGACTTATATAGGCTGTAACTTTACTTTTAACTTTATACTCTTAAAGTACTGAAGTATAAGATACTTTAGAAGAAGTTAAGAACCCATTCCCATTTCCCAGTCCCATGTTAAATCTAATAATCTTTGGGAGATTTTAAATAGGCTGAACGGGCAAGATTAAGTCTTCAATTGATGATGCACTTCATAGTTATTTCGGTAGTAATGGCTGCACTAGTAAAGACATTGCGAACAAATTTGCTAGTACATTCAACAATAGTGTGAAACAAATAATTCCGAAATGTTCGAAATTATTGATTGACAAAGCAATCTATGAATCTACTGCAAATGTAACCATGCGATTTATCCCTGCCGATTCTAAAGCTGTGGAAAATATAATTAAATCAATAAGCAGTAACAAAGCCCCTGGGGCAGACAGGATAAGAGCCATTGATATAAAGCTGCTGTGCGGAAAAATCAAAACAGTTATTGCTAAATTAATAAATGCAAGCGTTATTACGGGTAAATATCCTCCCCTGCTAAAAAATTGAATCGTTCGACCAATACACAAAAAAGGTAGTAGGACAGTATGAGAATTATAGACCAATAACGATATTACCTACCATAGACAAAATAGTCGAAAAATATATTAAGCGCACGAATCCATAGGTATTATGAAAGTAATACCTAATATTTTAACTAGCAAACAATATGGTTTCCAACCTCAAAAGAATACCTCACAACTATTTTCTGAATTCACAGACAGTTTGTACACGTATATTGACTCTAAAGAGCACATTCTAGTCGTTTTCATTGATTATAGCAAAGCTTTTGACACGCTAAGACACAACAAATTAATTCAAAGCTTAAATAAGAGCGGGATTAGAGGAAAATTACTAGCGTGGTGTGAAAATTATCTCCATGAAAGATCTTATCGAGTAAAAATTGGTGATGCTATTAGTTTCCCTGTGCAGGTAACTGAAGGCACAGCACAGGGCTCAGTTCTTGGACCTTTACACTTTCTCACCTACGTAAACAATCTTTCTAATTTAATTAAACAGTGTGAGATCTATCAGTTTGCAGATGATACCTGTTTAGTAGCTGCTGGGCGTAGTATACAGGAGGTACTAATGAAACTTCAAAAAGAGTTCGACATACTGACGAAGTGGTCACACGACGTCGGTTTAGTACTCAATGCTGCCAAAACTAAACTTACGTTTATAAGTACAAGCCACAACAGAAGTTCTTTTATACCTAAACTAATAGCGCACACACATCACTGCCTTCATATACAAAATACTGACAATTAGACACCCTGTAATTGCGATGCCATAGAAATTGTAAATAAGCACACCTATCTTGGTCTAATAATTGACGATCGGCTAAACTGGAAAGAGCATGTAAATCGTGTTTGTGATATATTAAGAGGGATATTAGCAAAATTTACATTAATCAAACAAAAAATACCTTACAAAATCTCTTTAATGCTCTATAAATCCTTAGCTGAATCTGTTATACAATATGGCTTGTCAAGCTATGGGAGAACCTATAAAACATATCTAGATCGAATATACTCACTTCAGCTGCGCATTTTAAAACAAATAGTCCCTAATAATCTCAAAATTAATTTTAAAGATGATTATCGAAAACTATTTGCATTTTGTAAAATTATACCTATTCACCACAAAGTTGAACTGACATTACTAACTGAAAATTACTTTACTGAAAATTTTAAAAAGGTAGATAAGTTATTATACTCGACACGCAGAACTGATAATCTAAAACTGCAATTACCTAGATATAATAACTTATACGGAAAAAGAACTTTAAACTATGTTATACCTAATCTAATCAATCAGTTACATAAATCTTTGAAAGACATCATTACACGTAAAAACATAAAATATAAATTAATTTTTTTTATATACAATTAACTCTTACTAAATACTCGTAACACTTTAAACAAATTCTCGTTCTATATTATTGGTTTACCTTACCAACATATTATCTTATCATAAATTTATGAAAATATATGTTATAATCAGCCTGTATCACGATTATTCACAGAATGCAATAAGTTCACCTTGTGATTTTACGCTCATCGCCTAAAATTATTTTATATTTTTGTAACCACAAATAGTTTGTCAATTAGAAACATAACATTTAATGCACCTAATTTAAGTTGATAATAATATTAATGTAACTTTGGTAATGTAATGTATTATAAAGTGTTAATTAGACTCTCTATTATAATATATACTCTCTAGAACTCAAATGAGTTTATGTTTACACTAAAACTATTCATCTTTGTAATCATAAATTTCTTAAATAAATAAATAAAATAAATAAATAAATAAATGTATCTTATATGAACATTTTAATTGTTTAAGTATTGTGTATAACGTGGACAGGGAGTTATCTTTAACAATAGAGAAATAAACGATCTCGTAGCTTAATAGGCTTGTAAATCTCTTTGGTTGCAGATGTAATACACCAATAAGAACTATATAAAATATCTCAAAACCTGAAATATTCTTTGACCGTCGAAGAAAAAAGAGCGAACTACCCTTCGATCTGTTCAGTTCCAGGCTTTTTCTGGTCAGAAAACAGCAGTGAAGGAATAATAGAAATAGGCAAAGATGTCATGCCCATCCCAGGTAGACGCAATGAATCTATTTAAAAAATGAGTCCAACCAATTGCATAAGAGCATGATTTAAAAAAAATCTTCTATCATGTTAAATTCCTTGTGTAAGAATCACGCCTGATGTACGTATTTGTGCAAAAAATACAAAATTTTGCTATTTAGATATCGACAAATATTAGCTTTTCAATCCATATACCTATTTTCGAATCGCAGCAAGTCACCTCCTATATATTACTTACTATGAAACTGCGTCCATTTAAGGCCCACGTCCACTAGGCTTGCCGAGCCGAGTCAATTCGAATCGCAGGAAGTCGCCTCCTATATATTACTTACTATGAAACTGCGTTCATTTAAGGTTGCCCTAGTCGATGGCATGAACTAAGTTGTGGGCGGGGTAAAAATGCATACTATCTCAGCCGACATCACGTGCGAAGGGGATAGACGCTGTGATGAGCAGTAAGAAGCTAGTGCGCACACACATACGCACTCGAGTGACGCAATGCGAGACGGCGTCATCGCGTTCCTACCTATGCGATTCAATTTTGAATAATAACATAAACTCAAACGGCAATTTGAACTCCGTATCGCAGTGGTTTAGCAATGAGTTGGTTGGTTGGTTCGAATTGTTCGAAATTTGTTCGAATGGTTCGAATCCCGCACGGAACAAATATTTGTACATTCATATTCATTTATTGATAAAATATAAGCTTACAGTATATACAACCAAATCGCTTATATCTACACTAAATTTACAAAGTAAGATAAAATACACAAGAAAAAAATCACCAATTATTAAATTTCCATACACAATATAAATTACAGCCCCAACGGTATAATGAGATCTATTTACTATATCATAAATTAAACTTATTTACCTAAACATATACTATTCTACTATCTTACAAAGTTGTTTAAGAATATTAATACATTTTTATACATTGCGCTGGGTTTGTCAAAAAATATATCTGCGTCTGGATTGGCCCTGAGAAAACAGTTTATTAGTCTAAAAGCTCTGGAAGTGGGACTGTTATCTGCGTGTGGAGAGCGCCACGTACGCGGACAGGAGAGGAGTCTACGTTTTCGTCTACCAACACCTCGCACATAATGGTCCGGTACATAAAGATGTATGGTCTCACGAACTGCAGGATTATCTACTTTGTTACTTAACAAGAAATAATAATGCATTATATGCATAAGTTCCCGCCTACACTGTATCCATACCAACCATATGGCCTATAAATAGTTGTTCCGGGTCTGGATGTTTGTCCTTGTGCAATTTATGTTTGTAAACTACCTCCACGATACTGGAGAAAATCCTACTGTGGGGGCAACGTATTTTAAAAAGAGGAAGGAGAGAGAAAACAAATTGGTGTTATTATAACTTAGGATCTGCTGTGTGAAACGTAATTATTATGAACCCAATTTATGTACTTAGTTGTTATTATGAAAGTTCTTATGTAAACTTAAGTAGATGTTGTTATTATATAATAATTCCTTTGATTTGTTTTTACCTACTTTTTAACCGACTTCGAAAAAAAGGAGGTGGTTCGTTGGTTTTTGTTTATGTATATTCTGTCCCCCGATTTCTCGAAAATGCCTGAAGCCTGAACCGATTTGGAAAATTATTTTTTTGTTTGAAAGGATATATTTTCCAGATAATCCCACGGTAATAGATGATGGTCAGATCAGGATCTGATGATGGGATCTTGGAGAAATCAAGGGCATTCTTCAATAAATGACAGCAAATCAACCGCGATTGCTGCTATCGCCTATCTAAGCATTCTTTACACAATCACATAATATAATATCACGTCTGTACCCACTAAAAGGACATAACTCTCAACTAAAAACGGTAACATAAACAACTTTTTTTGAAAAATATAACAATTTCTAAAACAAACACAAAAAAGGGTAACATAATTATGTTTTCTTTATGTTTTTGTATTTTACTGTAGGTTATGCAAATATTACTGTAGGTACTATGTATTCTAAATTGGTATTTACTTTCCTCTATTATAGTATAGCTAGTTAACTATAATAGCCCACAGGCATCTCCCCGAAGTATATGTCAGCCAGTGTCAGGATAACTGCTTTTTCGACAGCGCGATTTTGATGTGAGTGGAGCTTTTATATAGGTTATTTAAATAAATAAAAAATTTTAGTTTGTAAATTGTTTATTGATTGTTTGTGTTCAATAGCGGTTTGCAATATTCTCTTAGTACTTAGAAAGTTATCTACAATAGGCATTGTGTCACTGCAGGGACAAGCACAAACGTCTATCAAAATAGTAACGTATATAAACGGAATACTAACAGCACAGACTTCCTTATAGAAGTCCAAAGAACACGTCTAGGCAAGGTAAGTAATTAGAAAACTACAATTTAGAGATCGATTGTAAATCAAATTCACAGTACAGACACAATTAGCGAAATATGAATAAAATTTTGATTTATTTTATGACAGATAACGCTAGTTGAAAACTAAATACTGTATGGGAATGGCATCACTGAACGAGTCAGGTGGTCAGTCCAAACAAATAAAAGGCGCGATTGTAGAAAGAGATTCGTTACGAAACGTTTGTAGGCTAGGGGGCTTGGCCTGTTTATGCTATTCATAACGAAGGCTATAAAATATGTACAACTTAGAAACTAAATCCTATGTGTACTTATCTGTATTCATAACCCAATATCTAAGGTAGGTTGATGCGCTCCTTGGTTTTTATATAGTTCGTATTATTCTGTAATAAATTAAATCTAATCCAAAATATACTATAATACGATAGCAATATTATATGACGCGCTGCCCCACCCCCCTCCGTCCGTCCCACTGAACGGGGAAACAATTTGTAGCGAAAGGCAAGATGTTTTATAACAAAAACGGGCGCGCGAAATTTTATAAACAGAGCTTTGGTAGTCTGGATATTACGAAAAATCTATTGAATGTATCTGTTTAAAATAAAATTATTTGCATTTTTGAACAACTAATCTAACCCTGTATGGTAACTGTTTTGCAATTTTCGTTCTTCTTATGGTATTTATTTCTGCCCAAAGATGTGTTAAAACTAGTGTTGAAATTCGGAATTTTCGACGCTTATAACTTCTAAACATACTCTTTTTTTACCTTTTTTGATTCCATACAGGGCTAGATAATGAGACAAATTGAAATCATTTTTTATTTTGAACGTACACCATCAAACAGTGGAGTAATCGCCGGACTCCGTTTGTAAGGAAGAATAAGCGACTAGTGTGTCCTTAAGACCCACGTCCACTAGGCTCGCCGAGCCGAGTCGAATCGAATCGCAGCAAGTCACCTCCTATATATTACTTACTATGAAACTGCGTCCATTTAAGGCCCACGTCCACTAGGCTTGCCGAGCCGAGTGATGAATCGCAGCAAGTGCTTTTTTTTTAGATGGTCTTAGGCGTCTGGCTTGCCGAGCCGAGTCGAATAGAATCGCAGCAAGTCACCTCCTATATATTACTTACTATGAACCTGCGTCCATTTAAGGCCCACGTCCACTAGGCTTGCCGAGCCGAGTCGATTCGAATCGCAAAAAGTCGCCTCCTATATATTTACTATGAAACTGCGTCCATTAACAACGAGCCGCAGCGCGCCGAATTGAATTGACCGCGCGAATTGCTTGACAGCCAATTTCTTCGCTGATGAGATTCAATCCAGTTCAGCGCGCCTCAGTCGACGTGAAGAAATGGATGCGCGTCGACGTATTTTTATTAATTTCTATTTAGTTTTCATAGGATAAACGACAGTATAGAAAAAATATTACAGGATCCCTTTTCAAATCTGCCTATAAATGATGAAATTCGCCATAGTTATTTATTTTCACATAAATGTCGTGTATCTAGTAATTGAGAGCTAGCCATTTCGTTTTTCTATTCTCAGAGGAGAAAAAGCATCTGAAATAAAAATATCTCATCCTCATCAACAACAGAATTTGCGATAAATGAGCGATTCGATTCGATTCTTCAGAGATGGACGCACTAGGAATAAAAGCGACTCGCTTCGATTAGGCCCGTTTCTACTGTAGTCGATGCCAAGCTTTATTCCGCACAAAAGAGTAAACATTTTTTGTTTCTTTTAGCAAAAGTCAATTTAAACTATAACAAAAACAAGAGCTGACCTCAAAAACTAGAAAAGTAAAATAAAATAATTTCACAGTCTGAAGTCGTGATTTTTAATTCTCAGTCATAGATCACTAATAAAAAAACTCTTTATTCTTTATTAGTGATCGATGTTCTCAGTTGAAATATCTCCGCACCGACCTCAGAATGTGAAATTATTTTATTATTTTTGGTTTTTTGAAGTTGGCTATAAATTTTTATTTAAAATTAATTATTGCTTATTTCATTATTAATTATAATTTTTATTCATTTGATGCTGATGTCACATATTCTATATTTACTTATGTATGTGTGGGGGGTTACTTGATGTTATTTTTACTCTGTAAATTGGTTTTGTCCGGCGGATAAAATATGTTTGCTCTTGTATAGGGGTTTTTTCAGCTTTTTGAAGCCTATTTTACCCGCTTCATAACGACAAATCTTTTGAAATATCATATTCCAAAATCTGAAGACTAGTATAGGAGTCACGGGCGAACATGAAAATGGGCTTCCATCTCCGTCATCATCAATAAACATTAATTTATCCATAAATATTTCCATCCATTAACGATTCACTGCAGTCGGATTAAAATTAAATGATTTAAGATTTAAAAAATAAACTTTACTACAAGGGTCTTCCTCGAATACCAAGCGACTCTGTTATCTCTATGTATGTAATAGCTGTTGAAGTGTATCTAAACCTCTGTATGACATTGAAACATTAAAAAATCATTTTAATGTCAAGGTCTTATTTATTTCTTAGCCTTAGTCACATAACTTATTGTTTAATTTTGTACGCAATAATAATTGACTTATGTGGGGACAGTCACGAAACATGGCAATAACAACTGAAATGAAAATAAACTTGTTGACCTATAAAATTGTAAATGCGTATATACAAAATATCAAATTACTTGTACGCTATGTAAATTGATTTTAAATCAATTTGTTTTAAGAATATGGTTTAACTGGAGACCCTCCCTGAAGGGTTATGGATGTTTTTACCAATTAAAAGATGTTAATTAATTGAATAGGTATGAAAACTTTTATTCTTCAACTGCACAGCAAGAACACGATATACAATAATAAAAAAAATAGAGTCATAGACAATGCTGTCACTTGGTTAAACTTTTTAAAAGCTTATTTAATTCAACACTCCCACTAAAAGTTTAACCATATATCTCCCATTGAAATTTAATCACATAAGTTATAAAAAAATTTGATCTCCAAAGTAGGCAAAAGATTGAACTGGTAAGGCTTTTGTTAACATGTCTGCTAATTGATTGTCACTTGGAATATAATTTAATTTGATTATACCTAACTCAACCTTTTCCCTTACAAAATTGTATTTCACATCCATGTGCTTAGGTTTTTTATGATAAACAGGATTGCTAATTAATTTAATGGCGCTCTGATTATCAACATACAATTGAACACATTTAATATTTTCACCTAAATCTGACAATAGTTGCTGTAACCACAATATGTCTTTTGCAGCTTCACAAGCTGATACAAACTCAGCCTCAGTAGTGGAGAGAGCAGTAGTCTTCTGCTTCTGACTACACCATGTTATAGGTCCTCCATTCATATTGAAAATGTACCCTGTAGTAGACTTACGCGAGTCCACATCGCCTTCAAAATCTGAGTCTGAATAGCCAGTGAGATCACTGCTTTCTCCATACTTTATACATACTTTATATCTACTCAAGACATTGACAGCAAATTAAATGTCAGGTTTTGAAACAGAGCTCAAAAATAACAAGGAGCCTATAGCTTCTCTGTAAGGAAAGTTAACAATACTTTCATCCAATTTCTTTGTAATAACTACATTTGCATCTGCTGGAGTACTAGCAGAATTTCAATCACTCACAAAAAATTTCTCTATAATTTGTTCTATATAGTATCTTTGATGAATACATATACAATTATTTCTTTTTATTATTTCTATGCCCACAAAATATTTCAAATTTAGTTCTTTAATTTTAAATGCTTGTTTTAAATATTCTATAATCTTTTTAATCATTGAGGAACTGGAAGAGACTATAAGCCCATCATCAACATGAATTATTATAAATACTTTTACCTCATCAAATATACCTATATAAATACAATTATAAGGCTGACGCCTGAAATTGTTTAAAACCATATTTTAACAAGAACTCAGTAAATCTTCTATTCCAACAACGAGATGCCTGCTTAAGACCGTACAAAGACTTATTAAGTTTTAAAACACAAACATTTTTCAGGGAAATAATTATTAAATACCCATTCAAAAAGGCAGTTTTTACATCAAATTGTTGAATTTCTAAATCATACCTAGCTGCAATAGAAAGGATAATTCTTATAGAGTCATATCTCGTTGTTGGAGAGAATATTTCTTGGTAATCTATATCTTTAATTTGTCTGAAACCACGTGCACGCAAACGAGCTTTAAACTGTTTAACCTGGTTATTCTCATCCCTCTTGATATTGAAAACCCACTTTGTAGTAAGAGTACGTTGACCAGACCTTTCAACTGAAGTCCAAGTATTATTCTCTTCATGTGCAAGCAATTCTTCATCTATAGCTCGCAACCAGTCATCTCTTTGTGGACTCTTCATTGCTTCATTATATGTTTGTGGCACTGAAAATTCTACTAGGTTAGCTTCAAAGATCCTATTATGTCTTGGTCTCACATTTATATTGCTCTGGATTGTGTCATCATTTATCTCTTGAGAGGGTTCATATGTTGGATCATCACTATTACAACTCTGCAAGCTGCCCTCGTTCTCTGATGATGTAGATTCTATGAGAGTATCCTCCGCATTAGTTCCTTGCGTGTCATTTTCTTGCTCTACTCTCTCTCTTAATCATCCAAGCATATGTGTGTAATATTTTTCCTTATATATGGAACATGCTGTTCATCAAAGATGACATTTCTTGATATTTTCACCCTTTTGGTTTCTAGACTGAACATCCTATAATTGTTGTTATCATACCCAACTAATATCATTTTCTCTCTCTTCTCTTCTTTTCAAGTTTAGTTCTAAGTTGATCAGGAATGTGTACATACCCTATGCTTCCAAATATCTTGATATGGCCTAAATGAGGTTTGATGCCATTCCATAGTTCAAATGGTATTTTCTGAGGAGTCTGGCTGGAGGAAGTCCTGTTTAGTAAGAATACTGCACAATTGATAGCCTCTGCCCATAGGTCCAGTGGTACATCCCTAGCATACAAAATTGAGCGTGCACTTTCCACAATCGTGCGGTTTTCTCTCTCTACACGCCCATTTTGTTCAGGCGTATAGGGTGCAGTACGTTCATGTTCTATACCTTCTTTGTTCAGGTAGTCCTCGAAAGATTTGTTGACATACCGCCTTCCATTCAGTATGCAATATCCTTACACTGTGCATATACTTATTTTTTATCATAGCATTGTATTTCTTAAATACTTCCATCACATCACTTTTCTGTTTGATAAAATATACATGTCTGTAACTTGTAGCAGCGTCTTTGAATAGAAGAAAATATCTCATACCTTGAACAGATATATGACCCATAGGGACACAGATGTCACTATACACCAGGTCACCTGGCTGTAGTTCTCCACGTACAGACTTGTGAAATGGAAATCTGTATTGTTTAACATATGCACATGCTTCACACACAAAGTTAGTTTGATCACTGTCACTTAGTGTCAAACCTTCTACAACATTGTTAGCACTCATATTCTTGATTTGTTTTAGGTTAAGATGTTCCAGTCTTTCATGCCATATTTTAATATTATTTTGATTACTTTGGACTAACAACTCATACAAGTTGTTTTCTGTTATTCTTGCACACATTACCAAATCATTGCCTTTATAAATTAGTGCACTAGAATCTTTCTTTAAATCGTATAGGATTGACGCATTATCACACCTTCTGAAAATAAATTCCTTCTTAAATTCGGAACATATAACACATTATGCAGCTCACTATTCTCCCACTGTCAAATTCAAATTCAAATTCAAATTCTTTATTTGCAACTAAATAGGTACAAAATGTTTTCTTATTGATGTTATACTGTTATGTGTTAAGAAAACCTATTAAGCTGTTTTCAACAGCATGCAAATATTCAAAAGTTTTTATAATAAAATCAATTACTAAATTTCATCTATATAAACAAACTAAAACGTCATTTTAAAATCTTTATAAATAAATAAATTCATATATAAAATTAATTAATTAATGCATCGATTTTTAATTAACGATAAAACTACTTAGTCACTACAATTCAAAAACTCATTTACTGTATAAAATGCTTTATCTACTAGCCATCGTCGAAGTGACATTTTAAACTTATTGTTACGAGCTTGAGGTTCGTGACAATAAAAATTGCCGATAAAATTACCTAAATTAACACTTTAATTTATTTTACACAAATTAAAACTAAAAACACTAATAATTAAACACACTAATTCACTTAATTCCGCTCCGAAGCTTCGCTTGTGTCGCCGAGTTCAACTCTGCCCGATCGCATCTTGCAGCGCCTACTTATATAAATTAGCAAAGAAATATCCAGAATGTTCAAGTAAACACGCGCAAGGTACCGAGCGTTCGAGTTTCGACTAGGCGCTGTCGGTTGAGTGATTTGTGATGTCATTTTCTCAATACTCCCCTCGCTCTCGTTCCTGACACTAGATGGCGCTAGTGTATCGTCGACTTGAGCGCGTAACACTGCCCCCTCCTAAGACATGCTCGTCCCGAGCATTATCGGCCCCATAATAACGCGCCAAGCGATCCACATGGACGATCTTAGGAGTCCCTCTTGCGCCTTTCTATAACGGCTCCGCAATGTCAAGGGCTGTTCTATCCCGTGGTGCACCAACATTGTACAATTTCGGTGCTCCTCTACTACGTGTCTGAGGTCCCCGCACGGCCGCACAACTTGTACATGTACGACACCAATCCTCGACATCGTCACGATAATGGACCCAGTAAAACTGTTCTCGGACCTTCAGTAGAGTTCGTTTAACTCCCAGATGGACTCTTGAACGACCATTATGGCACAGCTGTAGAACATTCGGCACTTTAGCTTTAGGGACAACCATTTACAAACGACAGCTGTCCCTTCGATCATTGTCCCATTTACGGCACAGGACTCCATCCTGAATCAGCAAGCTATCCCATTGGGCCCAATAGCTTTTCGTGGTTGAACTCATCGCTGAGACGTCCCTCCACTTAGGCTCGGTAGCACGGGCCTTCATCCATCCCAGAAACGGCTTGATGTCCGGATCTTCCTGCTGTGCATGTCGTAGGTTGTCCTTCCACCCGTTGCTGAGGTGGTCTGTCCTGAGCATCCTCACGGATACCACCTCCTTACTCTTTTGCCTACTACAATGGTTGCAATCTTCAGGACAAGGTCTTCTTGACAATGCATCTGCGTTGCCGTGAGATTTCCCGCTGCAGTATCTGATAGTAAAGTCGTATTCCTGCTGCTGCTGGGCGGTGCTGTAAGCCGCACTTCCTTTCTGAGACCGTTCACCTTCCCTTCGTAGGGTGTGCTCAGGGCAGCTGGACCGAAGATGGCCCCTTTCCCCACAGCCATAGCACCTAGGGCTGTATCTTTTATTGTGGTCGCGAACCGTAACTGCTGTAACCTCCCTAGCGTGAGGTGAACGATGATCCTGTCGCCGCCAGGCAGTGTCGTTAGCTGCACTACCCTCTCGAGATCGATCAACTCTCCTTTCCACGGTTCGCTTAGGGCAGCTGATTCGAAGATGGCCTTTTTCCCCACAGCCATAGCACCTAGGGCTGTATCCTTTGTTGCGGTCGCGAACTGTAGCTGCCGCAACCTCCCTGACACGATGGGAACGATGATCCTGCCGCACGGCTTCCACTTCCAGTGCATGGGCCAAGGCGTTCTTAAGCGTCTCGTGGTGCCCGAGCCTCACAGCAGCTCTGACTTCCAGGTCGCGGATGCCGTCGATGAATGTCTGCACCAGGTTCCCTTCAATGAGTGCAGGTACAGACCGGTATGCTTTCCGCACCAGCTTCTCCACCTCTAGAGACCACTGCTGCAGGTTTTCGTTGATGCGCTGCACGCGATCTTTAAGCTGCGCACGAAAGACATGTTCCAGGTGAGCGTTGCCATATCTCGCCTCCAATGCCTCAAGGAGTTGCTCATAAGTCACTTCCTCCCCGAGAGCTTCCAGAACTGTTAAGGCCTGGTCGCGCAGGACTAGAGTGAGAGCAGTCATTGCCTGACTGTTATTCCAGCCGTTCGCCTTCATAACAGCCTCGAACTGGATTTTGTAGGCGCTGACCAGGAAGAAGTCCCGTCGAACGGTGGCACTTTGAACCCACGTAGCGAAGGTGTAGTAGCTACTACGGGAGCTGTAGTTCCATCACCCAGTTTGAGGTCGTCCAGCGTTTTCTTCACGTCAGCCACCACGTAATCAACCCGATTGTTCACTTGGTCGATTTGGGTTTTAGCTTCCTTGATTTGGGTTTCAGCTTCCGACAGGCGGTTGTCATGTTGAGCAACCTTATCCTTCACCTCCTTTATCTCTTTCCCAAAGGTAGCATGAAGGTCCTTAATGAGGAGCATCTGCTCTTCCGACCGACGGGCCTGTTCCTCCTGTCGGCGGGCCTGCTCCTCTTGTCCACCCCGTAGCTGCTCTTCCAATCGGCGGGCCTGTTCCTCCTGTCCGCTCTGCAGCTGCTCTTTCAACTGACGGACCTGTTCCTCCTGTTGGCGAGCCTGCTCCTGCAGCATCACCATCAGAGCACCTAAGTCAGGTGCTGCAGATGTAGGAGCTACCGACGGGCCTTCAGCCGGTGGCTGGCCCTCCGACGTCTGCGGCGTTGCACCACCAAATCTTCGTTGGTCCGTCTCCTGCTGGCGTTGACTTCGGGTACGGACACCCTCGGTTTCCGCCTTAGGTAAAATCGGCATGATTTTATCCCACTTCTGACACCAATTGTTACGAGCTTGAGATTCGTGACAATAAAAATTGCCGATAAAATTACCTAAATTAACACTTTAATTTACTTTACACAAATTAAAACTAAAAACACTAATAATTAAACACACTAATTCACTTAATTCCGCTCCGAAGCTTCGCTTGTGTCGCCGAGTTCAACTCTGCCCGATCGCATCTTGCAGCGCCTACTTATATAAATTAGCAAAGAAATATCCAGAATGTTCAAGTAAACACGCGCAAGGTACCGAGCGTTCGAGTTTCGACTAGGCGCTGTCGGTTGAGTGATTTGTGATGTCATTTTCTCAATGCTCCCCTCGCTCTCGTTCCTGACACTAGATGGCGCTAGTGTATCGTCGACTTGAGCGTGTAACATTATTATAAGGTAATTGCTTAATATGTGAGGGTATTTTGTTATATATCGTGTTACACATTGCATAGCTATTTTTTTGAAAGCGCTTACTTTTTGGTATTGTGTCAAGTACTAATTTATGTGGGTTCCGTAAATTTATTTTTGTTGCATCTTTAGTTTGTAAGAATAAGTGCTTGTTTTGCATTACAAATTTGCCTACCTCAAATTTATAGAGGCAGGGAAAAGGAAGTATGTTTAAACTCTTAAAGTAAGGCTTGCATGATGTGTCTGATGGGATGTTACTAATAGCTCTAATACAGCGTTTTTGTGCTAAAAATACTTTTTGAGAGTCTGTGCCATTACCCCACATTAAAAGTCCGTATCTGATAACAGATGCTACATATGCGAAATACGCTGTGACCGCTGTATTTTTGTTTGCTATTTTTGTCAATTTATGTAACGCGTACACAAATCTGTTAATTTTGTTACACACTTTATGTATATGTTCTTTCCAATTCAAGTTCGAGTCTATAATTAAACCTAAAAATGACGTACTAGTAGCGTTCTGCAGAAGTTGTCTATTATATTCAATATTAATGTCAGAGCTTAAGTTATTAAAATTAATGATATTTGTTTTACTTAAATTAATGTGTAGATTATTATTATTAAGCCATTTATTTACTGAATTAATTGTATTTATAATGTCCGTTTTATGTTGATCTAGTGGGGTTTTTTTACTAGTCGTTATCGTCATCGATATGTCATCTGCAAATAAAGTAGTTTTATAGTTTGAGATGTCAGGTAAATCATTTATGTATAAAATAAACTACAATGGTCCAAGTACACTACCTTGGGGAACACCAACATTATTATTTTTGAATTCGGATCTATACACCTGAGCTATGTTTTTAGAATTTAACTGTGTTATTTCTACACACTGATACCTATTTTTTAAATAGCTTTCTATCCAACTTAGAGCAGGTCCCCTTAATTCCATTAGCCTCTAGTTTGGTCAATAGTTGATCATGTGAGACGCGATCGAAGGCTTTAGACATGTCAATAAATAGTACTGTTGTATAGTTTCTTTCATTTACATTTTGCATTACTTCCTTTACTAATGTGAATGCAGCATGTGCTGTGGATTTTGTTTTTTTTGGAAACCTTGTTGATTTTGTTTTATTACATTAAATTTACTAAAAAAGGAAGTAAGTTGGTAATGCATAACCTTTTCGAATATTTTTGAGAAGACTGGGATTAGTGCAATTGGTCGATAGTTGGTTATATCACTTTTATCTCCTTTTTTGTGTAACGGTTTTACTATAGTAAGTTTTAATTTTTCAGGAAAAACCCCTGACTCTAGTAGTTAATCAGGAATGCTAATATTTCACTTATTTCATTCTTACAATATTTAATTATTTTAGTGCATATGGAATCATAACCCTCAGATTTTGTGTTATTTAAAGACATTATTATCTTTTTGATAATATTTTCATTTATAGGAGTTAGAAAAAATAGATTGAGGTACTTTCATGTCAGTTGTATTTTCTATTTTATAATTTATCTGTTTTGTTGCGTTAATGAAATAGTTATTTATAATAGATACTATTTCAGCAGGTTCCGTTACCGTCTTTCCATTATATATAATATTATTTATATAGTTTTTAGTATGTACACAATTTGTCTCATTTTTAATAATTTCCCAAGTGGCTTTACATATATTTTTACTATTTACTACAAATTTATTGTTTGTTGTTCTTTTTGCAATGTTTATACATTTTTTTAACAGTTTATCGTATTTTATATATTTAGTTCGATCAACATTTTTTCTCGTCATATAGAACTTGTACCGAAGTTTACGTTTAGTTCTACAACTTTTTTTTAAGCCTTTGGATAACCATGTTAGTTTGGTAAATGTTTTAGTTTTTACTCTTATTTTAGGAAAACATAGTTTATAGAGTAATGTGAAAAGGCTAAAGAATTCGTCAAACGCTTTATTTAAATCAGACTGAGCATAAACTTCACAAAATGAAACGCATTTTAAATATTTTTTAAATCTGTCCATATTTTCTACGGAATAATGTCGAACGAAGGAATATATTAATTTTGGTGTGATGTTCTTGTTATTTTTTTCAGTAAACTTTAGTACCTGTGCAGATATGATCTGACACAAGGAAGAGTCAATGTTACTAATAATAAGATAAAGATTTATTGGTTGTTTTTTAAATGTTTATGTTTTGTTGACTGTCTTTATTTTAATAATTATCTTCTTTTTTGAATGTTTTATTATATATTTATTAATAAGTGAGTCAAATTTATCAAAAAAATATTCTAAATGACTTTTTGCTTTTGACGGAATTCTATAAATGCAAACAATAATTAAATTATTATTAATAAGATTTATTGCACAACACTCAAAGTGGTAAGTCATAGCAAGACCATCGAAGTACTCTATTTTCTTATAATCAAGACCTTTTTTTTACTAATATACAACTACCCCCTCTTTTAGATGATCTTGAAAATGATGTGGCTAATTCATAATTATTTATTTTTTTTCTTCACCTGTTTTCACAAATGTTTCGGTGAAACATAGTACGTCGGGACTAATATGGTTTTTTATCTCCAAAAGGGTCATTTCTATTAGTTCTCTTTTGGAGAGCAATCCATGTATGTTCTGGTGAAAAAGTGTGAAGCACTTGCTATTTGCTTTGAAAAAACATGTCCTTGTTACTTTGAAGAGAATTTAGCGTATTTTGAATGTCTACGTTACTTTCTCGACTTAGAGTATTTATTTTTTGTTTTTTGGTAAAATTACGAAAATAAAAAGGTATTGTGCCTTTTTTGGGTATATGGTTAGGACTTAGGATATTATTACATTGAATCGGAATGTTCTCTGTTTGTTTTTGGGACATAATATGAAAATAATAGGGTATAGTGCCTTTTCTAAATAATTTGTTGCATTTATTTTCCTTCGTTTCTGTTTCATTAATTATAATAGGTGACCTTTTTAAAAATTTCTTAATATTTTCGACCGTTAAAAATTGTTTTTTATATTCTATATAATCGATGCATAAATTAATTTTATTACAAATGTTTTTTAAGAAATTAAAAGCATTGAAATATTTAACATTCATATTTATCAGTATACAATTCTCAAAATGTTTAGTCCATGATTTTATATTTAAATTTAATGTATTTTTGTCAAAATAAGGATTATAGCATACAGGCGTTAGAAAGACAGAGACTTTACTTAACTTGCTTAAAGCTATACAAATATTGGAGTGTAATTTATATATATTTTTATCATTATTACCTATACTTAAAATCACAATGTCATTTACTGTCAATTTTTCATTAATAATGTCACAGTATTTTAATATTTCAGTACTAGTTGCTCCGGACAGGATTGATGCCGAGGGAATATAGATATCATTCCACTTGCCCTGCCTGGTATTTATAAGTGAAGCTGACAATCCCTTTAGTTGTTCATCCCCAATAATGTAAATAAATCTTTTTTCATTTTGCTTTTGTGTATTACTGCCATCTATCGGTGTTTCGCGAATACTGTTAGAGTGAGAGTTTTTATCGATTTGTTGTTCTGTTTGATTAATATTATTTGTTTCTCAGGTAGATGGCACTGATGTACTAATATGTTTAGTTGATTCTCTTTTATTGTGATTAATATTTTCCTCAATTTGAGAAAAATCTAACTTCATTTTTGTCAAACTTTTTTCCCTCTTTTTTAGCACTTATTTTCGTCGTGGATTTGCATATATAAGTTAACTGTTTAATTTTTAATTCGTATTCGGAAATTCGTTTAGTTAGCATCTGATTTTCCGATAACAAATTTTCGATTTCATTTTCTGCTATTTCCAGTTTTTGTTCTAATTTTTGAGTTTGCTCTTTTAATTCTTCAATTTTATAATTTGGATTTCTTTTTTATTTCTGTGTAGCTTCTATTTAAGGTATTAGTTGGGGTTGAAGTAAAGGGGGACGAGTAATCACCTTTTGTTTCTTCATCTGATAGTTCTTTAAAGGAGTTAACCGTATTAACGTTAAATTTATATTTATTGCGTTGGGTAACATAATCCTGATGCTCTGGCGATATGGTCGTGGATCTTGGGGATGTTTGTTTATTACATAAAGGTGAAAGGCATGCGTGACATTTATAATTTTTCTTTCTGTCATGCGTCATTAAAACAAAACGTTGATACGAGACACTAGTGCAATCTAAATGGATATATATGTCCATTGACATATCTCTTTATTAACACTTTGCCGATGCCGGCCACTTCAACTGATTGTTTGTTTCCTAACGTCAATGATTTCTGGCTGCATTCAAAAATATTTAAAAAGAACTCCTTTCTGTATGTCATATGTGCAGAGGCACCACTGTCTAAAATCGAGGATTGTATACCGGAACCAATTTCGGTTCTGGTTCTTTATTTAGGTTCATATAAAGGTTCCTCTTTTCGGTACGGTTCCAGTTCCGGTATCGGTTCCGGTTTGGGTTCCGATGTACCGGTTCTAAATACCGGTTCCGAGAACCTTTATATCGGATGATATTATACCGATTCCTTGTCACCCGATTTAAAGATTACTTACGGAAGAGGGCATGCGTTGGGAGCGTGCTTAGCATACCATGCCTTTTCTTTTGGTTCGCCTTCGCTCTTCGTAGTATTAGAGGGTACTATTCTATACGATATACGAGTAAATAATAATTATTGTGACTAATTAGGTTATATTAAAATGGATAAAGGTAAGTGTCTAATTTCAATGTTTTGTATTCATTAAGATTGTAGCTGCATTCATACTTTACATTGTATATTAACTATAATGTTCTTGTAAATATATACGAGTATGTACGTTTGTATTTGATTAGTATAATTGCAACACATGTACCTTGAATGTAATTGTTTATCCAATTTATGTAATATTAATAGGCAATTTTCAATAAACCATTCATTTATCTATAGCTTTTCTAAAAGCTTGTCGCGGGGCATTTTATACGAGTTGGTTGGTTGATGGCTAGTTTTAATTTGGTATGTTTGTTAATGTGAGGAGTAAGTCAGCTATTACAGTAACGAGTAACGATAGATTGTATGATAGTCTAGCGGTTTGAGTCCTTGATGTGTATTTATTTCAGACTGTTCTCGTGATTGGTCTCTCTGTTTTCTTTATATACTTGTTTTCTTACTTTCAGGAATAAAACGTACCTGTATTATTCCCGATACAGACGATGAATTGAAGCATTTGATTTAAAAAAATCTTAAGTAGAAATGTCAACTGACTGAAGATACGGAAAAAAAATGAATTTAATGAATGTCTATTGCACTACAATGATGTTGACAACAGAAATCATACTTTTTCTCAACTGATTGAACAAGAACTAAAGAATATTAAACCATGCATCAGGACTAGGTGTTACATCGACATACTTGAGTATTTACAGTCAGCAAAAGGAATTCATAATAAAGATTTAGAGAAGTCATAATCTAAATAATCACAAAAAGTGAGGGTGTTTTCTTTTTAAAATACCGAACGAAAAGTAATTTCAAGTGTGATTATTAAATAAATTAGTTACATTAGTATGTTTCTATATTTTCTTAAAAAATAAAAATATTGTGATATATTAAAAAAATCTTTTATTTTATAACTGACAATTTAACATAACATAAAACTCGTTCTTTTATCAACTCTAGATAATTATTATTATAGACCTCTCCTCACATTGGCGCAGAGTTGAAGCATCTCGTCGCAAACGCTCAACATTAACCAAGACACGAGGAGGAACGCGTCTACGCGCGAACCCATATTTTCATAACACAAATTTGTTTCTTAATAATGGGAAAATAGATATGAATATGCTGTAGGCGAAAAACTAGACTCAAAAAGCTTCGACTCTGCGTCAATAAGTATAAATCCTGTGTAAACTTACACAATATAGTATCGCAACAAAACATTTTTATTCATGTTTCGATCAAAATTTGAATGAAACTTCTGTCGCGACTGCGCGGGCATTAATCCGACGTAGGCCCGATTAACAAAATATTATAATTTACATACTCTAATATTTTTTCTATTTTTATCAAAATATATCCTAAAAACAACAACAATTTGCATAAAACGTAATTTTAAATTTGGCGTCAAACATACAAGAAAGGGATTGGAATATTAGAAGACTGACAAACAATATTTTATATAAGTTTACTTAGATTATATCATTAGACATCTGGATATTCATTCTATCCATATGTAGTAACTAAGTAAAATGTCATAAAAAATTGTTTGTCAGGTCTTATAATATTCCAATCCCTTTCTTGTTTTATTGGTAGTACTTAGAATAGTTAGGTTATAAATATAAATAACCTAACTATTCTAATCTTAGTAATTGATGCGCAACAGAATCGGGGATATGTAATTATGATCATAGTCAATCATCATAGTCATACAGGTTTATACACTTCAAACATAATAATAAGATCTATTCTATGATGAAAATTATTAATATATATATTAAGATTTTAGACTAAAATCCAAGCATTCTCTTCAGTTGTATTAAAACTGGTTTCTATATTGAACGCTAATAAATCTACACCTTCCTGTTGAGGTTTTCTGGGCTTGGATTTTTTTTGAGCACGACATTCTCGAGCAAAATGTCCTCGCCTTCCACAATTATAACATTCGAACCTGTGTTTGGTGGGTTTATTTTGATTTGAACCACCAGCACCTTTATTCTCATCGTTTTGTTTTGGGTTATTCTTCCAACCTTTGTTAGCCACAAGAAGAGCCGTTTCCTGCTCGTCTTCACACTGCAAGCTAGCTTCTTCGTCCAATAAACGAGCAGTTAAATTGACAAGAGTCTGATTCGCTGGATCCAATGACATCCAGGCTTGACGGAGTGATCTATACATGGGAGGCAATGTTCCAAGTATTTTTGTTATCACAGCCATTTCACTGATGTTTTCTCCACTTTCTTTTAAATGCTTTGCTTAAGATTCGACTTTAGAAATGTGCTGAGCGACACTGTCACTTGTAGACATTTTGTAGTGATAGAATCTCTCATGAACTAACATTTTAAATAGTTCACTCTTCTGTTCATATATTGATTCTAGTTTTGACATTATTTCCATGGCAGTTTCACACTTCTCTATCAAGGTAATTTGTTTGTAATCCATCGAAGAGGTCATAATATACATTGCCATGCCGTCATTTTTCGTCCACTCAACACTGTTTACAGATGGTCTAGGCACTGAAAGATCCTTTTGCTTTTAGTGCACACTTTATCTGAAATTTCCATTGCCTGAAGTTCTGTCCATCGAATTTGTCTAAATTCATTGTCGCGCGGGAATCCATTTTGAGGTTATCTTGTTAATTTGTTCTAACAACGATTGTAACTTTTCTTTTGTTGTTTTCTTTGAGATTTCAATTACAGTGTCTACCTGGGCCCATAACCTGAAGGGTTATGGATGTTTTTATCAATTAAAAGATGTTAATTAATTGAATATGAAAACTTTTATTCTTCAACTGCACAACAAGAACACGATATACAATAATAAAAAAATAGAGTCATAGACAATGCTGTCACCTGGTTAAACTTTTAAAAGCTTATTTAATTCAACACTCCCCGAGTTCACCTGGTATTTAAATTTAAAATAATACACTAGGAGTTTTCTTCCGCGTACGACCTCTCTGTGGAATAGTTTACCACCGGCGATTTTGCCGGACCGATACGACTTAAGGACCTTTAAGAAAAGAGCCTTTTCCTTTTTAAAAGGCCAGCAACGTATCTGCAACTCCTCTGGTGTTGCAGCTGTTCATGGGCGGTGATAATCACTTAACATCAGATGAGCCGTATGCTCGTTTGCCCTCTCTCCTATATTAAAAAATAAAGACCCTTTATTTGATCAATTTTGCTTTTTTTCGACATAAAAACATGAAGTTTTTCGGATAAAACAATGATAATAATGTCCTCCAGACCGAATTTCGGCCACGGTGACCTGCCTCAACGGAGGCTAGCCATCGGCGCAGGACAGGATTATAGTGCCCAAGTGTATGCGCAAGCACAGGTGCACTCTCTATTCCCTCACTCTCATAATCCGATGGCACGGTAAACCGACACGACCGGAGAGAGATCAGGCGCAGGACCAACGGCTTTACGTGCTTTCCGAGGCACGGGGGTGAGACACCACCAACTTCCTGACTCCGGGCAACTACTGAGAATTTCTTGACGGAAAAACTCAATAATTAATTTTTTTCCCGACCCGGGATTCGAACCCAGGACCTCATGATCAGCAGTCGCACTATTACAACCACTAGACCAATGAGGCAGTTTCGGATAAAATATAGCATAGATGGTAGATACCTCCTGGAATTGCTTTTTATCTGTCGGTAAAGTTTTATCACCATCGGTTCAATCATTCCGAAGATTAATTAGCCTGGACAGCCAGGCAGACGAACAGACGTATTTTTTAAATAGTTATTTTATTCTTAGTACCATGCAAATAACCACATAAACTTTTCAACTGATGTGTTTATCGATTGTTAGGAACGTGATTGTTCAAATTCGAGTTTGAAACCTCTTTGTATGTGAAATAGTAGCTCCCGAACTCTATGCGGTATTTTATTTGAAGGCTAGTTTAACTGAGATGTTTCTTAGTTAAGCTTGTTGATGATCCCTTTAGCAGTGTCATGATAACCAGCTCTTTTCCTAGTTGGTGACTTAGAATAGTAAAAAAGCTATAGAATGGAATAATTTTATTCTATGTAAGGTTAAACTTATACGAGCTCTTCCGATGGTTTCTTTATTTTCATAGCGTAATTTTATATAATACATTGAAATATGAAATTCTGGCAGAAACCTAGTTTTGTAAACTGTGCAATTTTATACGTGGTAGAGCTATGCTGCGGTTATATTAGTAGCATACTTGAAGCACGAATGGGTCCGCTCGACCGGGGAAGGACCACACTTTCACAGAATAACAGCGTAAAATAATAGATTAATTCAGCTGTGTTTCGTATGAGTGAGTGTAGAAAACCGGAGACCTTTTTTACTGGAAATGAGGCATCCCATCATTTTTTAAATATTTATTTATTACACAAACATTAAAATCGGTTTTTCTTTATACAACTTAGTCCTTACGAGTGACAACGCCTCTGCATTTTGATTCGTAATTGAGGATAGATGTAGATGTCTATGGGCCACAGCAACCACTTACCATCGGGTGGACTGTGTGCTCGTTTGTCACCTTATCCTATAAAAAAATGGAACTTTAGAATTCTTACAGTCCAGGAAATGCTTAAAAGGTTGAACTCACCACATAACACCTGTATCAACCTTGGGAGAGCCCCCATCTTTACAATAAATTCTCGCGTCTTCACGCGTATTCTGTCGTCAACTAAATAGATTAAGTTTACGTATTTATTTTTTTATTTTAATATTAATTTTAAAGGTTTTTAAGTAGTTAGTTAGTACCAGTTCTGGCTCACTGAGTCAGAAGTGGTACAAGTACGACGTTCGTCGACTCACGATCCTAAAAAAAAAAAGGTTTTGGCATGCTCTGATCACGAATCTGCGGTCCGTTTTTGCGTAGGATGGTGTAGTGGACGGTTCTGGAGATGTGCGGATCCATTAACTCTTATCTAATTGATATACGGTGAGGGCCTCCACCGTCATTAGTGCCCCATTGTTATTTATCTATTATACATTGAATAACGTCATTGTCTATTCGTGCGTCGGATTGTCAGTGCTATTATATTATACTCCTTTGTTCCTAACTGCAACGGTAATCTGAATCATCAATAAAATACATTATCTAATTTTGTTACAATTTTTATTTACAAAATACAAAATCTTATTACTTATTATCTATAAAATAGGAGCGAAAGATCTCATCCACTAAAATATCGTTGTACAATGTGTTCCCTGTAAATATACTCGTAAAACTATGCATTGAACATCCCTGAAACTTATATAGCAAATACATTAAGCAATATTCGCTACAAACTGAAGTCCACTCATTCTGAATCCTTTCAACATTCCAGTTCCATCTTTTATAATTCCTTTTTAAAAACTCTAGATGATATCGTACAGGTGCTTGTCCGTATGAATCAAAATATTGACCGACGTCATTCGTATCGATATATAAAGCTACCCAATGTGACCCTGGTTTATCATCTGTATCCAAATTGCATATTATATACGTATTAAATTGCATTATTTTGTGTTATACAAAACGTATTTGAGTCATCAATAAACTGAACAAGACGCGACACGAAGTAATGTTGATATAAGCAACAAAATGTGAGATAAGCTTGTTGACGCATAAAGTTACTATCAATTCCACTGCAGAAATTCTTTAGATTAGAATGATTACTTACTGGTACTATATAAGACCAAGCAAGTGCAGTCATGGAGTTAGTGTATGGTCGTTTGACCGCATTAGATCTATCAATACTACATTTGTGTTACTTCAACGCGTCAAAGGCCATGGATGTAAGTGTTATATGACAACTTACTTTTCTTTCTGTTATTTTCTTACGTGTGTATGATTTAGTGTTAACAAATTATATTTAAATATTGTGTGTGTGTATATGATTAAGCCGTGGTAGCTCAGATCGTTAGCGCAAGCCGTAAATTTCACAGTACCCGTGTTCGATCCCCGCCGGCACCAATTAAATTGTTATTTTCAATTTAACAAATTATATTTAAATATTGTGTGTGTCCGCATCTACGAATACTAGAGTAGTTAAAATTTACTTTTTTAACAATGACAGTCATTAGTTGATCATTAGTGAATGTGATTCTGTTTACTTAAATTACAGGAAGACAAGAGCAAAAGGAAGAAATGGGATGATGGGAAGTAATGAAGCATTGTTATGTGAAGTTTGTTGGAACAAACATATTTTTAGTCACGTGTAAATACTTTTAACATTTTTGTTCAAAATGACACAAAATCTAAAAAATATTAGATACATCATCGACATGGACGGATTTTACATTACATATCCTCATAAACATTTTCAGTGTAGAGAAATGGCTATTCTAGACGTAAAACTATCTAATAAAAATGATGCGTTTATCGATCATTATTTGTTTCGGCCAAGTTATCCTTTCAATTATTTGTCACCAAAAGACAAAAAATACTGTTCGTTGTTGTGAAACACACGTGCACGGCATTCCATATTTTGATATGACCGAAGAATTAAAATGTACCTACAAACAAGAGAACATCATCCCCATATTAAATTGGTATATTAGAAATTTGTGCAAAGACGAAGTGATCGCATACAAAGGTGGTGCAACAGAAAAACAATTTTTAAAAATGTTGACGACGAATGATAGAATTTTTAATATTGAAGAATACAAATGTCCAAAATACAATGATTTGGTAAATGTCATAAATTTAAACAAACGTTATGTGTGTAATAATCATATATTTGCAAAAAATAATCACAAAATTTCACATTGTTCTTGTGACGAAGTGTGGGTTTTTTTACAAGTGGTTATTGCTTGAAAATAAAATTTTAAATTAATCATAAATTTTCTTTGATTTCCCAAAAACATTAGTTATAGTACACAATATATATATATATATATATATATATATATATATATATATATATATATATATATATATATATATATATATTAATTGTTTACACCAACACTTTCATTTTTTATTTCACCCCTTAGAACTTTAGACGTGTGTAATGTTTCACTTTATACAACCGTTTACTGCTATTGTGGCAGGACCAAGTGGATGTGGGAAGTCAAATTTTGTAACAATTTTCATAAAATCAGTAACAGAAATATGTAATTGTGATTTTAATCAGATCACATGGTGCTTTGATGAAATGCAGCCTTTATATAATTTACCAAATGTTAACTATCATCAAGGAATTCCAAATCTTAATATGTTTGATGGTGAAATCCCACATCTCGTTATTATTGATGATCTAATGAGAGAGTCCTATGTAACTTTAAACTCGAACAGTGTTTTGTATTAGATTAAATAGAAGATTTATAAAGAAATAAAAAATAATATATCGCATACATTTTGTTTTATTTAATTTTATAACGAGTTACATAGTTACATACACACAAAATGCATTACACATAACTCATAAAATCTAACACACAACACTTATTATAACCTTAACTACTATAGTCTACAGTAACATTTCTGTTTTTATCTATCTCAATAATATTACCAAACTCAGCATAAACTATACAGTTAATTGTTTGTATTAGTGAGGATTCAAATCGTACTTCTAATCTTACACTACCATGCTTTATGAGATTCCAATGAGCTGTTGAGTTGGCTGATAAATCAGGAGTTAAGTCAAATGCTAATAACCTTTGGCATACTGTTCACAAGAGATTCCATTTCCTTCATTAAGAAAGTGAATACCAGTTCCCGAGAATAGAGTATGATATGCTGATGTAAATATACTATTATTAAAAGATGGTTGCAAAGCTTTTGAAGGTATTTGTTGACCATCAATAAATAAGCTGAAAGAATTAATACCGTAGTTTTCAAAGTTAAATGGATTTTTAGTAAGGGAACCATTAAATACAGAATTGTTCACAAGTCCAATTATACATCTTTTAGGTACCTGCCCTAAAAATATATTATCAAGAGTTTTTCCTTGAACACCCGATGGAATTGTTAAAACTTTTACTTCAGCTCGAGTTAATAGGATATTTAGCAGTGGCAGAAGCTAAAACTTTTTGATGTGCGAGTAATACACTTGGATTAACTCGTGCTCGTCGAACAATAAGAGTTGCGTCCGTAATGCAAACTTTAAACTTTACATCGTTTGACCCAGCAATTAAATTAAAAGTCTCTCTTGATCGAACCAATTTAACACTCATTTCAACACCATTAATTAAAAATTTATCTTGGTTGAAAATGTCACCGTGAAGATGACCAATCATTTCTATTTCCTTACTTTCACTAATCGATTCCTGTGTTTTAACAAATCCTATGTGTTTACCATCTGTAGAATCCATTTTTCCTGCTGTATCATCATATCAAAGACTACAAGAAAGATGAGATTGTTTAGCAGCAGGAGCATAGTTTAAAAGTGTTTCCATGTATGCTCGATATGCATAGGTATTATTAGGTGGTGATACAAGTTTTTGGTTTAAATAAACATCAAGTTGACTAAAAAGTGAATGCAGCCAATTATTTACAGGTGCTACTATTGTAGTTGATATCAAGTTAGTTGAATCTTGATTAATACGTAGTGGAGTATGTATAGAAAATTAGCGGGAAATGAATGGAGAGGTTTTAGTGAAGGGATATTATTTGAAAATATATCTTTGATATTTTTTGGTTTTAGACCAAGTTTTTTCGCAGCTTTCACTTTAGCAGTTAATGGTGGAATGAACGAGGTCAATCGTTTTCTTTTAGTTTTATACCCAGATCCTGTCATGTTAAATTGATCAATTTTCTCATCAGCCTTTCGTTTTAAATTCGTACTAACTTGCTTTAGACGATCTTTTATTGAGGCTTCCATAGGACGCGCTTGAACCATATCCGATAAAAGTCCTACTCCAGCGCTTAATGCCTCCTTACCAATCACTCGAGCACCACTTGAAAGTAAAGGTAAAACTGATCTAAATAACCCCCCTAAGAAGCTCCCAATACCATGACCGCGTTGGTATGGTGCACCCTTATAAATTACTCCAACTCCTGACCCAGCTTGATGTGTATAATAATTTTCATATGGACATTTGTGATGATCACGAAGAGAATTCATTATTATAATTTTCGGAAATGTAGTTTAATACACACGGTTCCAAACTGGAATGGTATTTTTTGTCCTGTGCTCGATCTTATAACTATTTCCAGCGTATCGAACTCTCTTCGCATAACAGGTAAGCAGTGAGGTTGAGAGAAAACGTGCATTTTATTTTAACCATAAATGTATTTTGTAGGATCTAATGAAATGACTCTTAGTAAAGGAGTCATAACATCACCCACAATCTGAGAATCGATTTTGTCGCAATATAGAAATAATTGAGATGGTAACCCTAAGTGTAAATTAGCAGGACGCTTTCCAAAATTTCTCTCTAGGAGATTTTTATTTGGTTCATAACCTAGTTGTAAACTTAATTTGGGTGATAATGTTATGGATGCTATATTTTTATCCAAAACAGAAATAGACACAAATTTTATTTCATCATAGCGAAATTTCAAGTTCTCTCCGATACTATTTAACACTCTTAAAATATGCTCAACGTTATCATAGTTGGTAGCTGGAATATGTTTTTTGTAGTACACTATAGATGGTTTATCTTCATTAGGCATTAACGTAGATTTTGTATATAATGAATATGTATGTAACATTTTCATGATCTTGAACAGTAAACATGGTACATGGATATTGAAACTCGACAACTCCAACCGACCATTCGCCTTCTAATTTAATAGCTTTTGGTAATTTCGTTGAAAAATTTGTGGTCTTGTTATCAGGAAAGTATTCCATTGAACTATTGCTGAGCAAAGTTAAATAAAAACTTTCTTTATTCATATTTCTTTTAAACTAGAAGCTAAAATCCAACTGTTAAATTAATCTGGATAACCTTTCCACTTCACTAATACTTCTTTTCTGTTACCTGAATAACGAGTGTCAATTATTTTATCTATTTTATATTGTGAGGTGGGGTTGTAAGTGATTTTCTGTAATTCTCGTTCATAAAAAGTACCAAGTATTGGTTCATTTTGTAAATCTGTTATTGTATAAACAACCCATGGAGATCTATCAATTATTGAAGATATAATAAATATTTCATCACTCCAATTTGATTCATATCCTTTTTGGAAAACATGTTTATATTTAGTTATTCGAACATAATCACCCACATTGAAATCTGGTTTAGGATTTTCTAAAGAAAGTTTGTTTGATCGTCTATCATAAAGAATAGTCCAAACTGTCATAATATTGTTGGAATTTACATCACATGGGTACATCTTAATACTAGAGTGAAAGCTGTGATTATAAGAGTATATTAAATCTTGTAAAACATCTATATATCTATAAGTATTATTATGAGTGAAATAACGCCACATTTTAATTTTTAGTGTTCTTTGAAATCGTTTAACAATACTGGCCTTAATGTCAGGTATGTTAGTGGTATAGTAATTAATATTTTTGCATTTAAAGTATTTTTGTACATCTTTTGAAACAAATTCTGTACCTTTATCAGATTGTATGTGAGTAGGTGTTAAATTACTTTTAGTAAATATACTTTCAAAACATTCTTTAGTTGTTTCTGAGTTTTTCTTTTTCATTGGTCTTGCAAAAGCGTATTTACTAAATACATCAATAACACAAAGTATATACTTGAAACCATCATTATATTTGAGAATAAGTTCGCATATCACTTAAATCAGCTTGCCACAGTTCATTAATATTTGATAGAATGTACCTATTACGCGGGAATTTTTTTCGAATGGGTTTATGTAATGTGTGTTTCTTGTGATTTTAAACATTCCTTTATTTGCTTTTTAATCATTTTACCCTTCATAGCTTTGATAATTTATCAATACTACCAAAACCAGCGGGATTAGATGGATCATAATAAATCCTGTTAATGATTTCTTATATTTATGCGAACACTTCGCATTGAAATAATACTAGTTTTTACGGAATTTATCGCGTATATTTAACTTTTTAACTACCCGACGTTTCGAGAGCTTTACAGCACCCATGGTCACGGGAAGGACTGAGATGTTCAACGTCCAGATATCGTTGTTAACCGCGGTTACCATAGATTAAAATTTAACTTTTGTTCCGATCTACACAGTATGAACTTATGGTATAATGAAGTCTTGCAGTTGTATGCTTTGGTTGGGATTTAATTTTATTTATTATAGGATCCCAAGCAGATGGTAGCACCCAGCCATCTTCTCTATTGAAATTAGGATGTTTTTTGATTTCAATAGCCTCGCGAATCATCCCTGGAAGGAATTGGATTTGTGGTCTATCACATCTGATGTAGTGACGGGGGCGATCCTGTATGTGTTCACAAACTGCAGACTTCCCGGAGCGTAGATTCTTCACATCAGCTATATGTTCTTTAACGCGGGTTTTAATTGATCTTTTAGTTTGTCCTATGTAGGAGAGACCACATTCACAATCAAGCTTGTACACTCCTGGGGACGTAGACTGTACAGAAACCATTAAATGGGAAGACATTTGTCTTGATACGACAAAAATCATTGGTATTCTGTTTTAAATCTACCATTTAATATCCATGTGCCTCTAGAGTTGCATCCCTGTATCCCGGCATCTTCAATGAATTTTGGGTTATCTGGTGACACTTGTCGTGCTAAATATCTTATTTGAGTTTTATCTCGAGGGTTTTTAAAATATATTATATAACTTGAGTTTAAAGATATGTCTCTTTGCCCTTTACCCTGATGATATAAATTTTGTGTTAAATAAAATACACTGAGATTCCTGTGATGACTACCTTTTGTAAATATATCCACAATTCTTCCATCGGACTCTCTCATTAGATCATCAATAATAACGAGATGTGTGTTTTCACCATCAAACATATTAAGATTTCGAATTCCTTGATGATAGTTAACATTTGGTAAATTATATAAAGGTTGCATTTCATCAAAGCACCATGTGATCTGATTAAAATCACAATTACATATTTCTGTAACTGATTTTATGAAATTTGTTACAAAATTTGACTTCCCACATCCACTTGGTCCTGCCACAGTAGCAGTAAACGGATGTATAAAGTGAAACATTATACACGTCTAAAGTTCTAATGGGTGAAATAAAAAATGAAAGTGTTGGTGTAAACAATTAATATATATTGTGTACTATAACTAATGTTTTTGGGAAATCAAACAAAATTTATGATTAATTGAAAATTTTATTTTCAAGCAATAACCACTTGTAAAAAACCCACACTTCGTCACAAGAACAATGTAAAATTTTGTGATTATTTTTTCAATCAAAAGTCAAAAATCATTGTATTTTGGACATTTGTATTCTTCAATATTAAAAATTCTATCATTCGTCGTCAACATTTTTAAAAATTGTTTTTCTGTTGAACCACCTTTGTATGCGATAACTTCGTCTTTGCACAAATTTCTAATATAACAATTTAATATGGGGATGATGTTCTCTTGTTTGTAGGTACATTTTAATTCTTCGGTCACATCAAAATATGGAATGAAAAAATGAAAAAACTTCTTATTTGCACGTGCACGTGTGTTTCACAATAACGAACAGTTTTTTTTGTCTTTTGGTGACAAATAATTGAAAGGATAACTTGGCCGAAACAAATAATGATCGATAAACGCATCATTTTTATTAGATAGTTTTATGTCTAGAATAGCCATTTCTCTACATTGAAAATGTTTATGAGGATATGTAATGTAAAATCCGTCCATGTCGATGATGTATCTAATATTTTTTAGATTTTGTGTCATTTTGAACAAAAATGTTAAAAGTATTTACACGTGACTAAAAATATGTTTGTTCCAACAAACTTCACATAACAATGCTTCATTACTTCCCATCATCCCATTTCTTCCTTCTGCTTTTGTCTTCCTGTAATTTAAGTAAACAGAATCACATTCACTAATGATCAACTAATGACTGTCATTGTTAAAAAAGTATTTTTTTACTACTCTAGTATTTGTAGATGCGGTACACACACAATATTTAAATATAATTTGTTAAATTGCAAATAACAATTTAATTGGTGCTGGCGGGGATCGAACCCGGGTACTGTGAAATTTACAGCTTGCGCTAACCATCTGAGCTACCACGGCTTAATCATAATACACACACAATATTTAAATATAATTTGTTAACACTAAATCATACACACGTAAGAAAATAACAGAAAGAAAAGTAACTTTGTCAATAGAATAAACACTTAAAATTGCATTTAACAATTTAATTGGTGCCGGCGGGGATCGAACCCGGGTACTGTGAAATTTACAGCTTGCGTTAACCATCTGAGCTACCACGGCTTAATATAATACACACACAATATTTAAATATAATTTGTTAACATTAAATCATTAACACGTAAGAAAATAACAGAAAGAAAAGTAACTTTGTCAATAGAAGAAACACTTAAAATCTAAACATTTAATGAGAAATTCGAAAAATCAACTAATAACGGGTGGGGTTTGAACCCACGACCTAAGCGATCCGTGCCGATGCTCTAACCAACTGAGCTGTCTACCAAGTCTCACGGCCACGGGAGTTAGTCTGTTTCTTAATAAATGTTTACATTTAATTAGCTTACATGTGCTAAAACTTAGTCAAAAAATATAAAAAACAAATTAATGACATTAACTTGACTGCATTATAAAGAACATTATCTGTCTAGAAAGAGATTGATAGACCCTTATATGAAATGGAATAAAAGAGTTATACAATTTACCATTTATTTAAATAAAAAAATAAAATACAATACAAATTAAATTACATAACAGTACACAACAGCTTTGACATTACTGTTACTTTATATTAATTCTTTTGACCAAGAATTAATACAAAGTAACCATCTGGCTGACTCATCACTTAACCTATTTCTATGTTTTCTAATTACTAATGATGCTTTAGAAAATAATCTCTCAGCAGGTACTGAAGTTGCAGGTATTGAAAGAAAATCACGGGCCATCTTCGATAAAGTCGGATATTCTGTCTCATGCGTCCTCCACCACTCCAAAATGTCTTCCGAACTGGCGGCTCTGGGTTTACTTAGGTACTCCTCCAACTCGTCTATAACTAAGCCTAGATGAAAAGATCCAGATCCAGATGACGTCGAGGGACATGCATACAATTTCTAGGGAAAGTCTATTACGTCTAAAACTTGCAGTGATATGCTTAGTTTTGAATTTATACTGGTGACCTTTTTTTACAGTTTGTAAAAAATAGGGTGTAACACGTGAACAGAGTAGAAGCCTATGACACTAATATTTTACAAAAAAAAAACATTTTGAATTAAATAAATTAATTAATCAAAATCTATCGAAATTCAAATAATATTAATTCGAAATTCAATTGGAATATGACATAATTGATAAAATACGGGGTATCACGGTCGACAACGCAACTACAAATACCAAATTTATTGAATTGGACAAACAGCTGCCACACTTTGATTCAGACAATCAACATTTCCGGTGCTTTGCTCACATTTTGAACTTTGGTGTACAAGATTTATTAAAGACCTTAGCATTACACAGTGAAACTGACAATAAGGGACAAGAACAGCAGTATGAAGATAATGAAGACGAAACTGAGGAAGATGAAGAATATGCGCCAAATATTGCTGACTCACGTACAACTATAACAAAATTACGCAGTATTTCCAGTAAAATAAAAAGAAGTGAGATATTGAAGAGGAAGTTTCAGTCTGCTTGTGAAGCAGCTGGCGTGCCATCAAATCTGAACCCCATACTCGACTGTCCAACGAGATGGAATTCCACACATGATATGATTGGATTTGGTTTAAAAGTGAGAACTGGCACTAACATATTGTGCACTTCTGTCACCGAATTGAATGATTTTCAAATCACAGATAGTGAATGGCAAATACTCGAAAAAATACATAAGTTTCTAATAAACTTTAAACTTCTATCAACGAAACTTGGTGGAGAAAAATATGTTATATTACCGCTAGTCATTGTATCATTCAATCTCTTGCTCGATAAAATTGAATCCATGGTAAAACAATTAGATGAGAAACCTAATCGATCCGAAGTGGATGAAATGCTCATTCTGGGTTTTCAAGCAGCTCGAGATAAAATGTTATTATAAAACAACTGGATTTATTGTACCTCTTTAATTTTAGACCCAAGGCATAAGACTCAGACTTTTGACATGACATTGTGGGGGAAGCAAATTAAAACAGAAAGCCTGCGCAAATTTAATGAACTTTATAAAGAATATAAAAGTCTACACTCAGTGAATACATCTCTAGAATCACCAAGAAATGAAAAGAAAGTATGTGAATATGATGAAGATGAAGACGTAATAGACTTTGAGAAATTGTATGCATGTCCCTCGACGTCATCTGGATCTGGATCTTTTCATCAAGGCTTAGTTATAGACGAGTTGGAGGAGTAAACCTAAGCTAAACCCAGAGCCGCCAGTTCGGAAGACATTTTAGAGTGGTGGAGGACGCATGAGACAGAATATCCGACTTTATCGAAGATGGCCCGTGATTTTCTTTCAATACCTGCAACTTCAGTACCTGCTGAGAGGTTATTTTCTAAAGCATCATTAGTAATTAGAAAACATAGAAATAGGTTAAGTGATGAGTCAGCCAGATGGTTACTTTGTATTAATTCTTGTTCAAAAGAATTAATATAAAGTAACAGTAATGTTAAAGCTGTTGTGTACTGTTATGTAATTTAATTTGTATTGTATTTTATTTATTTATTTAAATAAATGGTAAATTGTATAACTCTTTTATTCCATTTCATATAAGGGTCCATCAATCTCTTTCTAGACAGATAATGTTCTTTATATTGCAGTCAAGTTAATGTCATTAATTTGTTTTTTATATGTTTTGACTAAGTTTTAGCACATGTAAGCTTATTAAATGTAAACGTTTATTAAGAAACAGACTAACTCCCGTGGCCGTGAGACTTGGTAGACAGCTCAGTTGGTTAGAGCATCGGCACGGATCGCTTAGGTCGTGGGTTCAAACCCCATCCGGTATTAGTTGATTTTTCGAATTTCTCATTAAATGTTTAGACATTTATTAATTTGGTTGGTCTTTCTATGGCTATGTTAATTCAAGCTCAAAATGTGCCTACTCTGTTAAGTTGTTCTAAGATCTAAAGTAACGTTTAATAAATAACAATAGGCTAATAGGTAATTGCGAGACTTGCGAGACTCTTGCTGCAAGACCAAGGCCAAGAACAAGATTGAGAGCGCAATACCAAGACCAAGAACAAGACCAGGTGTATTGGCGCAAGGCCAAGACCAAGACTGGCTAAGTCTCGTCTTGTTCTTGCATTTGGGCAACACTAACTATGACAACAGGATATTGTATTTAAGCATCGCATCAGTAGGCATATTAAAATAACATTGCATATATCATTTTTTGACATTCGATTAGACAATATGTGTAGTGTAAATATCCCATTCAAATTAATATATATTTAAATTACATCGTTGTTAAGCAATCTTATATAATTAAAACGTAAATAAATAATGTTACAAAAATTATAATAAGGAACTTAACTAAAATAATAATTGAAATTATAATATTTACGATTAAAACTAATTACATACAATATAAAAGAAGAAACTATAAAATAGAAAATCTAAAACTAAAAATTTAATTTTTCGTCAAAAAGACCTGCTCCCCGTGATGTAGTGCCAAGAACGCTGGCTGCGTTTCCTTGCTGAATAGCTATACTTAGCCTTTGAGCGAGGAAAGAACCTGCCCTCTTATCACCAGCAACGACGACCAGTCGTGGATACAGTTCCTTTAGAAACTTCATTGCACGTGGACCCCACGGACCGATAGTCTCTACAGCAAATGGCACAAATATGTAGTCATTTCTCAAAGACTCATATTTGCGCCATTTACTAAATTCGGCTGCCTCTGATGCCGCCCCGGCTCTAAAAGAGGTACCCCTGAGATGAGAGGCCGCCAAAGTGTCGACGCAAGTAGCATCCCACACTAGGGCTTTACCTCTCTCCCAAGGGACCAAAGTCATACCATCGGGTCTCTTGCCATCGTCTCTAAATATCCCGCAAGGCTCTAAAACCGAGGGGATATTTATAGAGACAAGAGCCCTTCGGATGATTTCGTTCAAAGAACCGTGACGGGAAAACCTACCTGCACTTTTCTTGCATGAAAGTCCGTGGAGCCCAAACTCATCGACGCTGCTACCACAGGGGCATTGGTGAGGTTGACAAATAGCCACTCCTAGCCGGATTCCTACGGCGATGCGCAAGCTTTCCCCATCAAGCAATGTGCCGAAATTACTTGATGGTAGAGCATGTAACCAGTGGCTAGATTCCTTAGTCGAAACAGCTAGAGGGCGAGCCTGATCTTGTTGAATATGGAAATTTTGAAATAAATTTTTCTGAACGGTAACGGAATATCCCACTGTTTTTGTTCGTTAACTTCCAGTGGGATATTTTCGCCGGGACAGAGCGTTAGCCATGTTTGCTTTGTCTCCGCAGCAAAGCACAGGTCTACTTTATTATTTAAAATTGTGTTACATAGATCATTGACACTATGCACGGAAGCAAGGAAAGCAGGCAATGCGACGCTAGAAATATTTCTTACACCATTTCCACCAAATTTGATAGGTAAAGTGGCTTGATTCCAGGCTATTGTATTTAATCTCAAATTTAGAATGTTTTCTAAAGCAATTTTAAGATTACTATCAATATCTTTTAAAATATCCGAACATTTCTAGACTGGACTTGAGCGGAACAAGTATGTAAATTTAGGTACAAGGAGACAATATTTTAAAATGGTAAGGGCAATATGGGGGTTTAAAATGTATAATTTATCAACGTGATTTAGAAATTGATCAAATTTTGTTTTTAAAACAGGTTTAATACTATCGAAAAACAACGGAGCACCAAGCAGGTAAAGCGATTCCGAATTGACAGTTTTCATTCCTGGAGAAATCTGATTGAAATTTTGAATTAAGGTATCTTTTGTTAGAATTAGATAAATTATTAGAAATAAATATTTCACATTTATTTGTATTTGGTTCAAGACCAATATTTTTAAAATTTTAAAAAATATGAGTAAGATCATTGAGGACGTCATCTGCTTTACCTCCCAGTGTACCGTCGTCCAGATACCAGACATTCAGCTTGGATTTTAAACTTGAAATAATAGGTTGAATTCCCAAACTGAAAAGAGCTGGACCTAATGAATTAGCCTGTTGAACACCGACAGCAGACTCAATAATATGGTTTTGATAAAACAAGTTTGAATTTTGACTCTAACATTGCCAAACGTAATGATATATTTCGGGGGTATTGTTAGCCACTTCTTTCAGCAGGGTTATCCTATCAATAGAGTTAAAAGCATTTCTAAGATCAACCTTCAGAAGAACATCTGCATTGGAATTAGTTAAGAAAGTACGCACCGAATGTACCGCCGCCTCACAGCCACCTTTGGTGCCAAAGCCTAGTTGAGTAGGTTGAAATTTTGTCTTAAGGTTTGAGATTATGTGCCTGCAAGCTAATTTTGAAGTTAAGCGTCGAAATGTAGAACCAACAGCAATAGGACGGATACCGTTATCCTTTTTTTTGAATGCTGTGTGCATTCTCTCATCTTGCCCCATATAAGTAGGGAATGAAATTGGGATTGACATTACCAGAAAGCATAAAATTACATAATTTTGTTATGTCATTAAGAAGTACCCTACCGGCGTCACCGACAAATACGCTTACAAGGTCTTTGAGATGCTGAGGCGTAATCCCGTCAATGCCGCCGGCAGAGCCATTCGAAAATATAATTAGTTTTAATCGTAAATATTATAATTTTAATTATTATTTTAGTTAAGTTCTTTATTATAATTTTTGTAACATAAATTGAACGTTATTTAAAATATATATATAGTGAAAAGGATTTATGTTTATGCACAAAAAAAAAAATTAAAAAAATAATGAAATAATTTAATTGCAGAAATGTATATAATATTTGTATACCTAAGGGTTGAATGCAGCGAACGACATTTTTTTAAAGATTTATTCTGTATCCTTTATCTGTATTTACAAATAAATAATAAACTTGAATTTGGATAACTACACCTCCGTGCTACAAAGATGATACAAAGTACTAGAGCGTTGGGAGTAAACGTGGCTAAGGCCAAAAAATTTCTTATATCTTTAGATTTACGCAGCATACGCCATGAAAGCTATCAAGAGGCACCACTATACGTAAATATTCCTCATGAATCTGTTTGTCTACGAGTTAACCGTATAAATCAAGAGAGCGACGAGGCCACGTCTGCTTATAAGATTTTTACTTTAATTTGGTGACCCGTCCCGGCTTCGCCTGGGTAGAATCTATTAACTTGACAATTTTACGAGTTTATATGTATAGATGACTTAGGTATTACTTTTCTAGGTCGTAGGACTCATTATATAGGAAAATATATCCATGGTTCAGTGTTTTTTTTTTCATAAATTAATTATTTTAAAATTTAGGAAGCTTTTAAAGCTGTGAAAATCGCAAATAACAAAACTAATTTAACAAACTTAAATAAATAAAAGAAAACAGTCCCAGTAAAAGTCCGCTTTATTACAGTATATAATATATATGTAAATTTTTATGTCAAAGAAACTTTCTTTCTTTTAGACATAATATAAATTCAAAAGCGAAAAGCTAAAGTTAAAAAGGTAGAATTTTAATCTGAAAAGACGCACCGTCACCGCAAAAGCTACATTCGTGAAACTTTTGTTTTGTTTAAAGCAAAAAAAATTGTATCGAATACGAGTGACAAATAAGTGAAATAAGCACACAGCCCACCTGATGGTAAGTGGATACGAAACACAGCAGCGTTAAGCTGCTATTTTCCACTGGTAATCCAATGTTATATAATGTCGTTGTCCAATATTTATATAATGTAATTGTTTAATATTATTGATAAGCACTAGATGGAGGAACGATAAGTGGTAGTCAATCTATATATTTAAAACATAAAAGATTTTTAACATTGATATATGGTCACTATAAAATGTTGTTAGGTTAGCTAATTACGTAATAACTTAAAACAGAATGATCCATATGTAGAGACTGAATAAATTAACCGACTTGGATTATATGGATCTCACAACTTTTTACGGTAGAAGAACTGAGTTGCGAGACTTGGTTTTTTTACAAGTTATGTTTTTGATGGCATTAGTTTTAATAATTAATTTTCAGCGGTGTAAAAATATTCCATCCCTAAGGGTAGCGAAAAGGGTTGAAGTTTTATGTAACTGTAATTTAGAAGACACTGTGGTTGTGATATTCCTTAATCCACTTACAAGAGTAAAAAAATCAATTTTAATAAAACTTAAACCGACTTCCAAGAACGAAATATGTAGAATTAACATAATCGTAAGAAATAGGCTCAAATTTTAAAATATTTTCTTTATAAAATCGAATTTAGTCTTTTGAAAAAATTAAATAGGACAAAATGTTCATTAATAAATTGCATAGCCATTAGTGTCAATGCAAAATAAAATAATGCTTACTTTATGAGGTGATGCATGTTATCAATAATAATTATTTCGAATTTCTGTGGTTTAGTTGTAGAAAAATTCATCAAGTATTAAGTCCTTTTAAAAAAATCAGACTAGCTACCATGGAATGAAGATTATGTAGAAACTTCATAGATTTTTTGTTAGTTAATATATCTTTTTAATAACAACTAGATAGCTCCTAAAAAACCTAACGAGTAACGACTAGCGCGGCATTTTGCTCAAACAGCCACCTTAATTTTCTATACACTATGACTTAGCATCAAAATCAGAATGTGAAATTATTTTATTATATTTAGTGCTTTGACGTCGGCAATTGCTTTTTAAAATTCTTTTAAGTTTATTTTAGTTTATTTTTATCAGTATTTCGCCGGTATTTCTATGTATAGATTATGTAGTAGATAATTGAAATATGGTTGTTTATTACAACTTCGTGACCGTGAAATCATTAAAGTCAAGTATATGTCAAGTCAATATGTCCGAGTATTGAGAGGTGTTTGGTTCTAAGCTACTGCGCTCTCGTTTCTGCCAAGGAGGGTCGCGTTCGATACTGCTTAGAGATCACTAGTTAGACCGTTAAGCCAGTCCCTAAAAGGTGGTGTTTAGTGGGTAAAATTCTCCACATAACCACGCACCCGGCTGCGTGGTATGCTATGAGCATTCCCCACCTCCCTCCCCCGCTTTCCGGAGGGTTGCCCATATTTGCTTCGGGTGTAAAAAAAAATTCTAAGCTATTTTCACAAATATCAATGTTTATCTCTCCCACCACTATAGCATTCTGTAAACAAGAGTGTTATATCAACAAGTTATTCGAGGGCTTAATAAAGTTACTTACATTTTTGTGTCCAGGCCGCTTAAAAATAGGCAAAGATACTGTGTGTCAGGTTTTATGGCCAGGCAATTAGCCTCTGATAATTGGGGTTCTTTTTTATCAGTATTTCGCCGGTATTACTATGTATAGATTATGTAGTAGATAATTGTAATAGGATTGTTTATTACAACTTCGTGATCGTGAAATCATTCAATTCAATACGGATTTTGTTTAAAAGTTGTATTAGCGGCAGTTAAGAATTTTCTAGAGAAATAACAAGTTTATTACGACTGTTAATTATATTTGCAAACGCACGAACGTCAAAACTATTATGTCTGTATATAAAAATAGTGATGCGCAAAATCGGTATTGGTCTTTCGGTCTTGGTCATGCGCATTCGAACTTGCAAGAACAAGACCAAGACTAAGACCAAGAATACAAGATCAAAGCCAAAATGCAGGAATAAATTAAAAATTATAACTTCCGTAGTAAATAGGATATATGAGAATATCTGTTGTAACTTCAATATGTGTTACCGGAACAAAAAATTGTGTGTTTAATATTCCCAGTTTAACTCACTAACAACATGAATAAAAATATTTCATTATATTGTATTCTAATAATATAATATTTAGATTATTGTAAAATAAACTTTAACTATTTATAGATATTAATTGTAATCGTTAATAATTTATACCTATAAAAGCCTTGAAAATTTTTTCAAAACGCTGTAAGTAGTAAGTAACAGACTGAATGATCAAGACCAAGACCAAGACTGAATACGCACGACCAAGACTAAGACCGATACAATAAGTATTAGAGCAAGACCAAGACCGGAAAAGCATGACCGAGACCGTTACCATGACTGTCTTAGTCTTGGTGTTGCTTAGCTCATCACTATATAAAAATCAATTACTGTCCGTTAATCTCGCTAAAACTCAAAAACGACTCAACCGATTTTGATGTGATTTTTTGTGTATTTGAATGGGTCACTAGATGGCTTAGATTTACATTTTGACTCGGTAGGTGGCGTTGTTGTCGAGATACAGAAATTACCCGTGCGAAGCCGGGGCGGATCGCTAGTTTATTCATATAAATAAAATTTAAGTGAGAGTGAAAATTTAAGTGTTTATTTTTTTAATTTTATTATTCAGGATCTTTCCGACATCTGCTACATACAGTCGCTTCCTGCGACATCCAAGAGACACAATAGGTTGTTGGATTCTATTATGCCGCCACCATTACAATAATTCCAGTAGAGCCACCGAGTCGGGATGTGTTTCGGCCAGATGTCGCGGGTGTCGGCGTCCTTCTAGGGCATTCGTTATCCGGTCCTTCGCGTTCTGTATAATGAAACATATGCAGCCATAGAATACTATAATACACAATAGAATGGCTGTCAATCTTATTTTGTACGAGAACCAGCGTCGCTGGGAGCACACATAGAAGCAATTACGTCGTATTATCAGTTAATCACTACTACAAACCCGATTCGCTGTGTTAACAGACGGACGGCAATATTTCTCTGTAAATAGCGTGCAATTTGGCATTTTATAAATAATTTGCATGCGAGATTTGGAAATGATTGTAACGTCAAAACACATCTCGTGTTGATATTTATACGTGTGAATTGACGTGTTAGTGGCATTTTAGTGGCTACACGGGCTCCGCCCACTCCCCCGTTCTATTATGTAAGTATTGTAGTATTCTATGTATGCAGCGGTTACATGGATCAATCGGGTAGGGGATAATACGGTGCATACGTCACTGCTCAGATCGCAGAGGTCATCAATCGTTTTGTTGACTAAGAGTTAAAGGAAGATCAGCACTGCGGCACTTCCGGTATTAGCCGGCGTCCTTTCGGCTGACCTGGTGGTGACACGTGCTTGTAGGTTTGATCTTGCGTGTGGAGCAGCGAGAAATGGGGAGTTGCGCAGGCGTAAGCGCGAGATTTGGATAGATGGCATGAATGTATTGCAAGAAAGATGGAAGAATGAGACGAATGGAAGAGAATTATTTTGTTTCTTCCCGGATGTGTCAGCGCGACAATCAAGTCTCGTAGTTTCTCAGTGGGTATGGATGTTTTGAGAATACCAGCGTATTCTCCTGAGATTCGTATGGTGAGTTTAAAGAACCGGAGACCCCTTTTACTGGAAACGAGACATTCTGTTAGAGTTCTCAAGGGCGACAACGCATCTTCATTTTATTTCCTTATGAAGGATAAATGTAGGTGTCTATGTACCACAGTATCTACTTACCATCAGATAGACTGTGTGCTCGTTTGTCACCCATATTCTATAAAAAAATAAATTACAGCCTTTTGCAAGTCCATTACCGAATATAGGCATAAATAATGCTACAAAGCACGGTCCGAAGCCACTTACTTCCAACAACTTACGTGCTACGAAGTTGTCAGTCTATCTAGTCGAGAGCTTCCCTTGACTTCACGTTCCGGTACGAGTCTGCCTCTCGAAAAGCATCCTTCATCATCCGCTGTCAGTTCTTTGAGCTACAAGGCTAGCCCATCAACTTATTAGCTCCGTTAGACTATGTCGGTAATTCAGTTATTCAGTTTCTTTTGTAGTTGAATGAGACAATCATCTTTGACCTACTATAACTTTTGTATGGATAGGAAGGGAATGGATAACCTGTATAATTACAGGTTGTGAAGTATTCCATCTTTGACAACGCACCTGTATGCAATTTCTTTTTTGGAAGTTGGTTACACGTGTTCATGGGCAGCAGCAATAACCTTCGATCAGGTGGACTGGAGTTCGTTAGTCACTTCAATGTCATAAAATACATTTCGATAAATGTGCCACATGGCATACATTACTCAATATGTTAGGTATATATTACATATGTATAGAAATAGATGCGTTTTCATGTGTAATTTATAAATGTATATAATGACTCCATGATACAGGAGAAGACAATTCTAGTTTAGGGTCTAACGATTTTAACATAAGTAAATAAAACTTATTTTAATTTAATTATAAAGTAAATTAGATGGAAGATTTATTGCCCAATTTATTTTATCTCTTAACAAACGATCCTGTCCAGGTAAACCCGGGAATCCGCCCCTAAATAGGTTTTATTTAGGATCTAATAATGTGGCATTATTTAGATTTGTGTACATCAAATGTTCATTTATTTTATCAGTTTTCTTATTGCCAATAGATTAACCCGGACAAACAAACAGAAAGAGAGACAAACATTTAAAAATTGGTTATTTATCTCTTAATAGCTTGCTCGTAACCCCCTGATCCTGACAGAAGCCAGGTATTTCAAAATTCAGACATACACTTCAATTTTGTTTTTATCTTTAGATTTATTTACTTATTATCTATATATTTATTAACGGCAACACACAATATTAATACAAATTTATATTTCAGAATAGAATAGAATAATTTTTTATTAAATATAGATTATATTTTTTTTAATATAGGACAGGACGACAAACGTAAATACGACAATAGTTGCTGTGGCCCATAGACATTTACATCTATCCTCGATTATGAATCAAAACGCAGATACGTTGTCACCTGTGAGGACTAAGATGAAATGCCTCGTTTCCAGTAAAAAGGGTCTCCGGTTCTCTACACTCAACCATACGAAACACAATAGCACTTGTCTGCTATTTTACGCTGGAATTCTGTGAGAGCGTGGTCCTTCCCCGGTCGAGCCGAATTATTCGTGCTATTACTAATATAACTGCAGCATGGCTCAACCACGCACAATTAATATTTATTGAAAGTCAATTTTTACTTTTACCACTGGATTGTTAAAAAAAACCTCTGTCCTGGGAAGAATCAGCAAGAAACCTAGCGGGACTTAAAAAAAGTGCACAATTTAATACTACTATTGTTACAATATACAATTTACTTTCGTGCACCCGATCCCTATAAAAGATAACCGCTCTGATCCGTCCAACTATAGGCCTATCGCCATCACTTCCTTCTTCTCTTAAGTGATGGAGTCCATTATTAACAGCCAGCTCAAGCGGTACCTTGAAGATAACCAGCTGATTAGTGAACGCTAATACGGTTGCCGTCGCGGTCGCTGGGCTGGTGATCTTCTGGGTTACTTAACTCATAAATGGGCGGTGACAGTAGAGGTCCAATGGGGAGGCGTTGGCCGTTAGTTTGGACATAGCGAAGGCCTTCGATCTGGTTTGGCACAAAGTGCTTCTTACGACGTTTCCTTCCTATAGGCTTCCCGAGATATTATGCAATTGGATCACCAGTTTTCTTGCAGATCGGAGCATCAAGGTCGAGTAGATAGTGCGTGCTCCAATTACAAGCCTATTAACGCTGGTGTCCCACAAAGCTGCGTGCTATCACCAACGCTGTTTCTTCTGCATATCAATGACATGTTGCAAACCGGTAAAATTCATTGCTATGCGGACGACAGCTCTGGTGATGCTTTATACACTGGCTGTGCCAATATTTCTCGGGAAAACTTCGCCGAGTACCAGGACAAACTTGTGTCTGAAGTCGAAACTTTGTTGAACAAAGTCTCGTACTGGGGGTGATTAAATCTAGTCCAGTTCAATCCCCAGAAAACAGCTTCAAGGTACTCCCCTTATTGCCTCAGCCAGTATCAAAATCCTCGGCGTCGACAAATCGATGACGTACAGTTTTGTGGTAGGCCGAATTGGCCTCTTAAAAGCTTGGCGTGCTCAGCAGAGCGGTACAGTATTTCATGCCGGCACACCGCCTGCAACTTTACAAGGTGCAGGTTCGGCCGCATATGGAATACTGTTCCCATCTCTGGGCTGGGGCTTGCCAGTTCTCTCCACTTGATCACATGCAGCGCAGAGCTATTCGAATCGTGGGCGACCGAGCTCTTTCCGATCGGCTTGACTGAATCGCACTGCGAAGAGATATATAAATGCAATATCTCTTATATTGCATTTCTTTGCGTATTTTATCGCATTTACCACGGAGAGTGCTTTGAGGAATTGTTCGGACTAATTCCAGCCGCAAAATTCCACCACCGCATATCGCAACAAAACTTGCGATATCATCCATACTACCTGGATGACTGGTGGTCCACCACTGTGCGATTTAAGGTGAAGTGGGCGCCAAAAGCAAAATTTCACGCTTTATATGGACAGTTTGGTCGGCCCGCGCGCTATTTATTCGCACAATATGTATTGATATTTCTTTTTAAAATTATATATACTCTTTCATTGAAAAATAAACCCATAATTCACTTACGTATTTACTTGTGAACACATAGCTTTTTCACTTAGTGGACGTACCTAAAATTATAGATTTTGAGGAAACTATGCGATCTTTTTCTATCGAGCCAAAATGTGTCAATCGTGTTATGGCCAACATAATTCACTAAGAAAAATCTTTAACTTTCATAATGAATTTAAAAAAAGTGTGGATTCGTAGTTTTTAATGACAAAATTGCTTTTCTTCGCACCTATAAAGCGTGAAAAATCTGCTTTTGGCGCCCACAGCATCTTAAAAGAAGTATTCTTCCTCGCATAACTTCCTTGTGTAATCGAATACCACCAGAGATTTTTCCGGATCGATACGACTTAGGGACCTTGATGAATAGAGTCTACTCCCACGGCAACGCATCTGCAATTCCTCTGGTGTTGCGGTTGTTCATGGGCGGCGGTAACCATTTACTAGCCGTATGTTCTTTTTCTCCTATAAAAAAATTACAGTATAATATTTCATACAATGTTATTAAAATATTAACAGCATGGTAGTGACTAACTCATTCCTAGGGGTTATTATCAATCTAGTACTCTTTAGTAGTATAATAATTAATAGAGATGCTCTGAGTACCACTTTTGCCGAGTAACGAGTACCGAGTTTTACTCGGTTCAATTTTTTGACAGCCGAGTACTCGGCCGAGTAACTCGGTTCGTAAACAAGTACAAACAATAGAGTGCGATGATCATAAAAGCCCCATTGCTTTAGAATTATATCGCTATTTAGAAGAAAATTTGTTGGCAAAAGACATTCATTTCAAGAGGTGAGCAGGGCACCAAACAAGGTATTTAGAGTTGGCACGTTTAGCACAAGAGTTTCTATGTGCACCTGCAAGCACCGTGTATAGCGGCGATTATTTGCGGAGGCTGGTAACGTCTACGAAGAAAAAATGAATAGGCTGTCTCCAGAACGTGCAGAGATCCTTGTGTTTCTGCATCATAATTTACCTTTATTAAATTTTAAATATTGATTTTTTTTTAATTAACCTTTTCCTAATTTTGTCTCAATACTACTTTATCATTCTATTTACTTATTATTATTACTATTTACTCATTACTATTTACTTATTATTATTGTGATTGTCAAAGATTTCCCAAATTAATAATAAATACTTTTTGATTAACACTGTTGTTTAATTATATCGATGTACCAAAATATATTGCTTTACTTAAACCGAGTATACTCGGCATTAAAACCGAGTTATTCGGCCGAGTACAAGTATTAAAACACCCGCCGAGTACGCCGAGTACCGAGTATTAACCGAGTACTCGGCTCGTCTCTAATAATTAATAAACCTTACTAAACAATTTTTGCCTAGTAAATATTTTAAACTTTTTTGATAGATAAGGTCTATACATTTTCTGGGACTGGACTCTGGGATTACATTAGTCATGCAAATTTAATTATACAAAAGATATATGACTAATACGCCCAAAGTTTTGACACGTGAACTCAATAGGGAAATATTTAAGCATATATTAAATTTAAATGAATGATGGCGGAGGAAAATTCCTAAATACGTTTATTATAATTAAAAAATATTTCGAGGATTTCTAAAACAGGCCAAAACGTATTGGGGGCAGCGGAGGACTCTTCCCAGCTTCAAAACTAGCATAGAAGTGAGTGGGAGTTACTGTTTTTGACATTGAAATTCTTTATTACATTTACTAGCTGTTCCCCTCGACTTCACCCGCGTGGGATTTATTTTGCGCGGGACCCTAAAATAAAAGTAGCCAAGTTACTCCTTGTAATATCAGTTATCTGCCTGTGAAAGTCCCTTCCAAATCGGTTCAGAGATATTTGCGTGATGAGTATTTAGACAGACGTCGTGTTAGAGTTTTATTATAGTAAAGTATAATAGATAAATAGTTCATTTTACTCACTTACCGTTTATCCTTACATACAGAGGGAAATACGTACCTAAACTTTAATCAAATTGGGGCCTACAATTTTCTACTGTGTGTCATAGTTTTGTTACAGATATTATAAAATAATATAGAAAATTTTGCGAGTGGCAGCCTCGGACCGGTAAGGACGGCCCTCCAATAGATGGAGTGACCACCTGGTAAAACTTGCAGAAAGTTGATGGTTGCAAATAGCTCAAGGCCGTCGCTTGTGGTATTTCTTGGGAGTGGCGAATATTCAGCATGAAATTTGTTGAAGACTGTAAACTGTAAAGATGATGATGACTTGAATTAAAAATGAAATGAACTCAAAATTTGTTTCAGGTTGCGACAATGAAGACAAAGCTGACCTCAGTAACCTACCTCGGTTACACGGCCATGGACAGGCGGTTTTCCAACTCTATGCTGCCGTGGCTCCTGCGAGAGATACGAGCTACTGGTATCAGAGATAAGGTATTATAAGATAACCGCGTAGTCTAGTGGTTGAACGAAATGACTACGGAGAGTCTGGGCTCAGAATGGACCTCAGCGCAGCCAAAACTTGAGTGATAATGTATAAGTTGGCGCGTTTTGCTAACACAGTACCAGCTGGACCTGGCATATTATACGAGTACATATTATGTTCGTACGAGTAGATGCCATAATATTATGTTTATTATATTGTTAGAAGTATATTAGGAGGTCATATTTTAAATAATAATATTGTTAGAACAGTCATTCAACTTGCTTAATTGTTTACGCAATTAATCATTATCAGCTATAAAACAGCGTAACACAGTTACAGCGTAACACAGACAATCAGTTACAATTTGGCCATATCGTAATATAACCCGTCCATGACTCCCATTATGACCAGTCCCGGTCATAATCACACATTATTGTAACGTGATGAACGTAACTACATGATAAGGCGAACATGGATTAAGAACACAAACCGACAGCAACACAGCCTATTCTCGATGAGTTCTCTACCCTCACTTTGTATTTTTTTACATTAATACCCTCATTTCTATCAATATTTTTTACGACACTAACGAATATACAGTCCACCTGATGATAAGTACATGCTGTGGCCCACAGATATCTACATTTATCCTCGATTAAGAATCAAAACGTAGATGGGTTGTCACCCCTGAGGACCAAGATAGAATGCATCGTTTCCAGTAAAAAAGAGTCTCCGGCTCTCTAAACTCACCATAAGAGACACAGCAGTATTAAGTTGCTATTTTACGCTACTATTCTGTGAGAGCGTAGTCCTTCCCCGGTCGAGCCGACCCATTTGTGCTACAACCACAATATAGCAGCAGCGTGGCACGTACAAATGCAGCACGATTAGATAGACTCGGCTGGGAAAGCACAGCGTTGGCACATAATACCAGCGTGAAATAGCAGAATATTGCTGCTGTTTCGTATGAAAGGTGAAGATAACTGGAGACCCTTTATAAAGGCGATTACAAATTTTAAACGAGCTATAGCTTCTTTCCAGCTATATTATTGTCGCAATGGTAAGTTTGTGTATAGAGAACCAGAGACCCTTATTACCAGAAATGGGGCATTCAATCTTAGCCCTCAGGGGTGAAATCCTTAGGGGTTCAAGGGCACCCAGTGCCAGCTCCTTCCACTTGACTACATCCAGCGCAGAGCGTCTCGAATCACTGCTGCTGCATTGCATTTTTCTATTGCATTTACTACAAGGAGTACTCAATTGTTCAGATTAATTACAGCCGACAAATTTCATGAACACACATCGCGACAAAACTCATCACACCATCTACACCGTCTAGATGTTGGCGGTCCACCACTTTGTGTTTTACTAGGAGATTTCTTCCTTGTACGACTTAAGAGGAGCTTACTCTTTTCTACAAGCCGGTAATGCATGTCAGATTGCCCTGGTGTTACAGTTGTTCACAGGCAGCGGCAGTCACTTACGATGAGGTGCGCCGCATGTGCGTTTGCTTTTTCTGTATAAAAAAATATATTCTATGTTAACGTTTTAACCTATTTCTACTTATCCTGCACAAAATCTTTTCAAAACTTGTAATTTAACTTAGAAACTGTATAGAATATACTGAAACTAAACAAAAGTTTGTGACATTTTGTTCACAGTTAAGCATAGCGGTGGAAGACGGTTGCCTTAAGGCATACAATGGGAACTTTGAACCGGTGATAATACACAGATTAGTGGATATACTCAGGTTAGTAATTCTTGCTGTGTAAATAATTAACACCCATAGAATACTATAATACACAATAGAATGGCTGTCAACCTTATTTTGTATGAGGATAGGCATCGCCGGGAGCACACATACAAGAAATTACGTCGTATTATCACTATTACATATTTATTTGTAAATAGCGTGCAATTTCGCATTATCTAAATAATTTGCATGCGAAATATGGAAGCGATTGTAACGTCAAAACACATCTCGTGTTGACATTTATACGTGTGAATTGACATTTCAGTGGCTACTCCCCCGTTCTATTATGTATGTAATTATAGTATTCTATGGTAACACTATAAACTTCCTTCCGGGCACAGCCTTTTTGAAAGGAGTAATGGGTTGGACAATAAAGTCACCTTATACTTTGACATTAAATGATATTTAGGTAAAAGCTATGTTACTAGCGTCATCACTTCTTAAAATTGAGCACAAAGTACGTGATTATTATAACGCGTTTATGTACCCACGCTACAGTTATATTATGGTTATAGCACGAAGGGGTCAGTTCGACCGAGATAGGACGCTCTCACAGAATACCAGCGCAAAATAGCAGCTTAATACTGCTGCTTCGTCTGGTGAGTGTAGAGAGCCGGGGTCCCTTTTTATTGGAAACAAGGCATTCCATGTTAGTCCTCAGGGGTGACAACGCGTCTGCGTTTTGATTCTTAATCAACGATAAATGTAGATGTCTATGGGCCACAGCATCCACTTACCATCAGGTGGACTATGTGCTCGCTTGTCGTCCTTATTCTATAAAACAAAATCCGTATAGAGTCAAATAAATAAGCACTGCAAGCTTTGGTTACCTACAACAGTATTATCATCAAAAAAAAAGTTTAATCCAGAGTTCCAGTCCCAGCCGTGGATTGGTTATGCCGATAAATAAATCAAAATCTGTTTTTCAAACTCAGTTATATTACGAGATTTGTTTATTATCTTGTCACGATAAATTTATCTAATAAAACAATTAACTTACAATAAAAAATAAAAGGCAAATTCAAAGAACTAAAAACAGTGAAATAATTTTACATTCAAAAGTCCGTGCTAAGATGGTGCTGTATAGAGGAATTATATTAATAGCCCCGATTTTTTTTAACTCTTTTTATTCTAATAAGGAATTCCATAATCTCAATGTTGTCATAGTTACTCGTAGTACATTAAAAATTTCATCCCCTCTCTTGCCACCCAGGGTTGAATTTTTACTCCATATTTAATTTTGGGAAGAGAGCGACTCTGATGAGTAGACTATTTAGTTGAAACGTAGTTCATCTGTCGAATAACAAGTTGCTTCAAAGGTGTTTCTTTTTCTGCTTTAAAATATTATCTCCTAACAGGGCCAGTCAGGTGCCGGGACGGCCTGAGGAGTTGTTTTACATATTCCTCAATGAGAAGGAGGGCTTGCTGCAGTGTTATCTGTTTAGAGCGAACACCGTAGTAGAGGTAAGTGGCTAACTTTTTCTATGCAACATCACGCGCCTGTACACTTCTAGCTTGCACTTCTTTACTTGTGCCTGAGGCAAAGCTTCTAAGGAACGTTCAAAATTTTTAACCTCTTTAGAAGGGTTGACACAGAAGGATAATGTTAAAATAAACAAAACGTTTATCAGCTTTTCATTATGTAACTATGATAAAAAAAATCATAAACTATGTACTTGCTCTAAATATTTTATTTTCGTATTTTTTGTTTTGTTAAATGGTAAGTTATAAAATGTAATAATGTAAAGTTTATATCTTAAATAATCTATTCTCTATTCCCTAACGCTCATACGCGAATAGCAGACCCGCTCGACCGGGGAGTGATCAGACGCATTACCAACGGCTTTACATGATTTCCGACGCACAGGGGTGAAACACCGCCAACTTCCTGACTCCATGCTGCAGCTGAGAAAATCTTGACATAAAATCTCAATATATGATTTTCTGGGCCGACCGGGATTCAAACCTGGAACATCATGACTAGCAGTCGCATTTACTACTACTAGACCGATGAGATAGTCATCTTAGGTAAAATATCGCTCCAATGTTCACCAAATAGACCTTAATGCGTGAGTTGAGGAAGGCGGTTTTTTTACGTGGGGAAATCCTCTGCCCCTTCGATTATCGATTAGAATTACACAGTGGTTGCAATAGGCCTCAACGAGTTGTTACGGAGCTCCATATGGAACGCAACCCCCCCCCTCTCGGGGGTTGCTTAAGAACCAAGCATACTGTTACAAGCTTAGTTTTCGTGACAATAAAAACTGCCGATTGAATTACCAAAATTGACACTTTAACTACCGAACCAAAAAACCAATTACAACTCCAATTAAACACTATTAATTAATCACAATGATCACCTTAGTTTCCAGTTATATCGCTTCGAAGTATTCGCTTGAATCGCCAATTATATACCGACTCGGTCAATACTATACTAGATGGCGTTAGTGATATTAATTACAGCGTGCAACAATACCTTCTATCTTGTTTACTTTGCAAACTTTTAGTCTAAATTGGCGACTAGTAGTTGGGTGTGTAGATGGGTGGATTAAGGAGGGTCTAATAGGTACTATCTACTGTCTTTTTCTGCTACACATAGGTGCTTTACCTATTCTCGCCATCTAAGTCCTTAGAGATGCACTTATTCCTGCGGAAGGATCATTTAACGTGGTAGAACTAGGTTACAGCTATATTATGGTTGTACCACGGATGGGTCGGCGCGACCGGCTAGGACCGCTCTCACAAAATACCAGCGTAAAATAGCAGCTTGATTCTGCTGTGTTTCGTATGGTGAGGTTTGAGAAACGGAGACGCTTTTTATTGGAAGCGAGGCATTCCATTTCGGTTTAGGTGTTCATGGGCGGCGGTAGTCACTTAACTACGTGGTAGAGCCATGCTGCAGTTCTATAAGTAGTTTTAGCACACTCTCACAGAATACCAGCGTAAAATGGCAGCTTAATGCTGCTGTGTTTCGTATTGTAAGCGTAGAGAACCGGAGATCCTTTTTAATGGAAATGAGGCATTCCATCTTAGTCCTCACAGGTGATAACACATCTGCATTTTGATTCGTAATTGGGAATAAATGTGGATAACTATGTCCACATACGCCAGGCAAAGCGGCAGATTGTACTCTTCGGTATTCTGTACAATTTGCCGCAGGGTATGTATGTGGTCTATGGTACTGAAGCCTTTTCGGAAACCGGTTTGTTTGGGAGGCTGGAAGTCGTCGAGTCTACGTGACTCGTGCCTCTGCGTGATTCGTAATGACTCTCGAAAACAGCACGTAGACGCGGCTCAGAAGGGAAATCGGTCTGTAGTTCTTCAAGAGAGCGCTGTCGCCTTTCTTAAAGAACAAGTCCACCGCACTACTGCTCCACGCCTCTGGAGTAGTGCCACCATGGTGGACGGAATTGAAGAGCTTCTGAAGGACTTCAAGTACCGGTGTTCCACCGGCTTTCAGAAGCTCCGCTGTAATTCCATCCTCGCCTGCGGACCTGCCGTTTTTTAGGTGCTGGAGAGCCATTCTAATCTCGCTTAGACTGACGTCCGGGATATCATCGGAATAGTGTCGGATAAGACTTGCTCTTGGATCATTACTCACACTTGCGTGTGGCTCCAACGATGATGTGGGTGAGATTGAGAGGTTCTAGGGCAGCTGCCCATAGAACCTCTCAATCTCACCCAAAATCTCAGGTGTCCCGGAAACGATGCTGCCACACTCAGTATTCTGCTTTGACAGTTGGCTCTTACTGGTAGACATATCTCTGGCAAAGACTTTGGAGTCCTGGTTCCGCTCGATCGCTTCTTTAATACGAGCAGTATTAAAGTTGCGTAAGTCTCGCCGCATGCATTTGGGGATCTGTCTGTTCAGTTGCCTGTATGCTGTCAAATCTGTTGACGATTGCAGCCTCATCTCCCGTCTAACAGCCATAAGATTAGGAGTGTGATCGGAGAGTTTTTGTGTTCTTTTGCGTCGGGTCTTGCAGAACTTAGCTCCGACCGCATGGATAGTTTCCACGAGCTTGTCATTCATATCGTTCACTGCATTGCAATCTTGTAGGCACTGAAAGCGGTTACGTAACTCGAGCTGAAAGGTTTCGGGATTCTGGATTAGAGCACGAGGGTAACGGAGCGTTGACTTCATTAGACGAGACCTCTCCAACTTAACGTTTATGTTCAGTGTGCCTCTAACCATTCGGTGATCGCTGCCAATTTTCACCCTTGCTATCACTGAGACATCACTGAACAGTTGGCGTCTTGTCGTCATAATGAATTCAATCTCATTTTTTGTCGAACCGTCGGGGCTCGACCAGCTCCACTTCCTGTGGGGCCGCTCCTGGAAGAAAGAGTTCATCATAAAGAGTCCCTCTTTCTCCATAAAGTCACCCAGCTGCTGGCCCCTTCGGTTCTGTTGCTCACCGTGGTCTCTTGTGCCTAGTTTTGCGTTGAAGTCTCCCATCAACACCGTGCAGTGGGTTTTGGAGGAATGCATGGCTTCCTCCAAAACCCACTGCACTGCAAATATCCTCATACATTTCCTCCACTGGGTGTCGCGGTTGGTGCGTAAACCTGTATGACCTTCAGCGAATACCGTTTGGTGATTCCGAGTATCAGGTACGCGACCCTCGTTGACACACTCCCAATCTTTACAACATTGTTGAGGAGAGAGTTGTGGACGATAAATCCGACACCTCTTTGGGACAGATGGTCGCCCTCCCGGTGACAGATCAAGTTGCCGGATTCGAGAATCACCGTGTCCTCGGATAATCCTATAATATTCCAGCGCAACTTGTCTATCTCTTCTTCCAGCTCCAGAATCTTCTTGTTAGTCCTCAGGGTGCGTGCGTAAATGTAAATGTTGCCAGGTCGAGTCATCGTAGGCGGCAACCGAACCTCCACCGGAGATTCTTAGCACCCCCTGCTCCGCCGTTACCATGGCGACCATCGCCACCGTAGCCAGGAATAGCGGGGCCTCCGGGGACTGGGGACCGTCTATTTGTGTAATTGTTCATGGGGGGTATATTGCCATAGTTGCCACGCTTGGCGAGCGGGTTGGCAACCGCGTAGTGTTTTGTCGCCTTTTACGACACCCACGGGAAGATAAATGGGGTAGTGGATTCTTAACGGCCACAACACGGCCAATATGTGAATAAAATGGAATATTAAATCTAGTAAAATTTATATAACAAAAAGTACTAATAACTACTTCAAAAATGACAGCACATATTATGTGCCTTCAAAATTATTCGTTTAGCAAAATATAACCAAAAAATGTCTCGTGGGGTCTAGTTAGACCCCGCTTGTGTAGTTAAAGATTAAAACCCTTAGTCAACTAGGAAGTCAAATATTAATAACGTATGATTTAAAATTGCCTCAAAACTGTGACTACACAAAACTGAGGTTATAAAAATTTGACACCATTATATAAAGCAATGAACCTTAATTGACGTCAGTTAAAATATGCTTATTAGCTGAGGTGTGGCGATGTTGTTAATTTTATATTTATGTTAATTAATTAATGTCAACCGATACATCACTGTCGGTGTGATGTCCTTTAATATTATCGAGGTAAATATTTTGGAGACACCTAAAATATATATGTTGCAGGTTTATTTTAAAATTAGGTTTTTGGTCAAAAAACTACGCTTTTGATTAAAAACCTAGGCTTTTAGACCAAAAACCTGAAGAAGACAAACTTATTTTAATCTTATCATTAATATAACATGTTGTTGATTAAAAACATCTAGATTTTCCAAAGTTTATGATATTGTTACGAGCTTGGGGTTCTTGACAATAAAACTGCCGATTGAATCACTAACTCAGAAATTAATTATGGCACGCAATAGTATCATAAATTAGTATTATTTTCTTCTTCCAGTTCTTGATCAAAAGCCTAGGTTTTTGATCAAAAACCAGGTTTTGTCATATATACCATTAAAGCCTATAAAAGTCCACTGCTGAACATAGTACTCTCCCAAAGATTACCTCATAGAAAGGATTTGCCACAGTTGCCACATTTGGCAAGGATTGGCAACCGTTATTTTGAGTTGTTATTAGGAAGATGCAGTTGTACATCTCGGTTTGTTTTCCTCTGACGCCTTTTACGACACCCACGGGTCGATATTGACTACTTTCCCATCTGTTAATTCGTGATGATCCAATTTTGTTATAGGATGGTGTGACAAACGAGCACACACTCCACCTGATGGTAAGTGGTTGCTGTGGCCCACAGACTTTTACATATATCCTTGACTACGAATCAAAATGCAGTTGCGTTGTCATCCGTGAGGACTAAGATGGATGGCCTAGTTTTTAGTAAAAAGGGTCTTAGGCTAGCCGAACAATTCGCGCTACAATAATACTACATAAGAATTATATTACTATTATTTTACTTAAGAATTTTGATAACGTAATAAAATCGATGTGGAATGTTGTGAAGGAACAAACTAATAAGCTTCCACAAAATAAAAAGAACATTGAACTGAATGTCCAAAATAGTATCACTGCCGACCCTGTACAAATAGTTGAGTGTTTCAATAATTTCTTTTTGTCGGTTGGTAATGATAACACTACTTTTGGCACAACAGGTGCAATCGTTCAGCCTGTCCTTCATCCCGTAAAGAATTAATTCTTTTCACAATCCTCTACTAATCAAGAAATTATAAAATCTCTACGTATATTTGTCAATGAAATATTAAATATTATATTTAATGAAAAGAAATACGCGATCGGTATTTTACTGGACATGACCAAAGCCTATGATCGAGTTCGATTTGACATACTTTTACGGAAGTTACACGAAATAGGAGTATAACATGTGTGATGATATATAACATAATATAATATAATACTGCTACGCCCTACAGCATGGCTCTACCAGAAATATGATATACCAATGATGTTAGTGATGAAGCAGCCGAGGATGGCAAAGCGCACACATAAACATGGGGCTTATAAATACCAGACCAACATGAGACGACAGGTATATAATCAAAGATGAGACATTACTTAAAATATCATTTTAATCAGGCCATTAATAGCTTGCGGTCGGACATAAGCCCCTAACTTTGTTGAGCTTTAATGCCGGTATTCAGAGAAGATTTCGAGTTTAAACTGAAACTATACAATGTCTAGTCTATAGTACTCTACAAATTCTGATACCGTGGTGTTGCCTAAGAAAGTAATAATTTCTCAAGTACCGTTTTGTATTTTCATTTAGTTTTACATAAAATCAACACAATATCAGAGTTTTTGACGTTTTTTCCCCGTGGTCTTGTTTTCCTAACCGGTGTAGATTTTGACGTTTATAAGAACTTGCAACAAGCCTAATTGAATAAAGATTATTGAGTTTGACTTTCATTCCATAATAGTATGATTGAATTGGTTACAACATAGCTCGTTTTTCCATGTGAATGTTTGTTCGCATTGGCCGATGAAAATTTGCCTTGTTTACAAATACTAACGTTTGTTTCATTTCTTGGTTCCGTTCGTCTATCTTGATGAATATTTAAAATTCTAAAGACATTAGACAAACATAAATCCAAAGAATATTTACAAGCAATATTTTGAGGACGTGAGCGAGTAAAACAAAGTTATAAAAACTAAAAATTTGGCTGCATTATTCATTATTTTTTATGTTTCATCATTATCATCATCATTCATGATTACTGTTTTTGTAAAAAGTGTACTGTGGAACTAGTGGTACTGCAGCCCATGGAAACCTACAACTTCCTTTGACTTAATAACTCACTATCTGTTATTATATATCATTATTACAGGGAGCGGCTGAAAAACAGCTCTGTATCTCGTTACAGACAAAGCTGAGCCGTTTCCTTTTGTCTCAAATAATTATAATGTTCTTTTATTTTAACGTGAATGTAACTGTGTGTTTTAGAGGCAATAAATTTATTATTATTGTGGGGTATCTATATAGTTTTCTCATCTGGTTGGGTTCTATAAATATATAATTATAAATGAGAATGAAAAGATAAATATACATAAATATCAATAACATAAAATAAATATAAAAATACTTAAATAAATAAAAGCCCAACCAGATGGAGGCCCTCGGCAGGGGAGACCAAACGGCCGAGGGTTAGGGGGAAAGAGAAAGAAACCGGCGGACGATGCGGGCGGTATCGAGGAGCACCGCCTTCTGCATTTGAGCCCGGAGCGGTCCGCCACGTAGTCCCAGTCGCCACAGATGACCCGAGAGGCTGACTGGGATTAGCCCGTTTGCAGAGACGACTACAGGAATAATTTCGGTCGGCAGACCACCCCACATGTCGGTCACCTCGTGAGCCAGGTCCAGATATTTTGTTTGCTTGTCTGTTTCGGCTTTCACGAGGTTCTCGTCATACGGAATGTTAATGTCGACCAAAAATATCCTTGACTGTGCCCGGTCCATCAGCACAATATCAGGCTTATTCGCAAGAATAGTCCTGTCTGTGATGATGGCCCGGTCCCAGTAGAGCCTGGCGCGGTCATTTTCGAGCACGGCTTCCGGCAAGTACTTGTAATACGGCAATTTCCGGTCCACGAGACCGTGTTTCAGAGCGAGCTCCTGGTGTAGAATTCTGGCTACTAGGTTGTGCCTGTGCAAGTACTCAGAGTTAGAAAGCGCCGAACAACCGGAGATGACATGCCTAAGTGATTCACCGGGATGGCGACAAGCTCGACAGACGTCGACGGTGCCATCCTTTAGGATGTATCTCCGATAGTTGTTGGTCTTAATAACCTGATTCTGTATTGCACAGACAAAACCCTCAGTTTCCCCCGAAGAGGTCACCGAAACGTAGCCAGTTGAGGGAGGCGACTGTATCTACGAAGGGCTCATGAAGAGCCCTGTAGTACCTCCCGTGGAGCTCCTTCTCCTTCCATACGGTCTCCCGGTCAGAAATGCTAAGCACTGCTGGGTCCTGCCATTGCTCGTGGGCTAAGGATTGAGGGGTAAGCCCTTTATCACTAGAAATGACGTCATTATAGAATGGATCATCCGATCTCACCAGGAAGTAATCACGGATGCTGCACACTTCGCGATTATGCATGGTGAGCGCGCTCAGAAAACCACGCCCACCATGCTTTCGCGTCAAGTACAGCCTCATTACCGACGATCCCGGATGATGCATCCTATGGGACGTCATGTTAGTGCGGACTTTTCTATCCAGGGCGTTAAGTTCGGTCTGAGTCCACCTGAGTATGCCAAAGGTATATATGAGGATAGGCATGACCCAACCGTTATATGCGTCTGTCTTTTTCACACCGGACAAAAGGCTGTTAAGCACTTTGGTCAAGCGTGCATAAAACACGTCGCAAACTGACTGTTTCATACCAGCCTCATCGATACCGATGTTCTGTGACATACCCAGGTATCGGTATGTTTCAGCCTCGGAAAGGGTCTTTAAGTTGACGGGCATAGATAAATTTATGCCCTCAGAGTTAGCAACCCTTCCCCTTTCAACATGAAGGACCGCACACTTATCCGTCCCCAGCTCCATTCCAATGGAATTGCTAAATTCACAAGTGATGTTTAGCAATTCCATAAGATGGGAGCGACTGGAGGCGAATAACTTGAGGTCATCCATATAGAAAAGGTGGGTCACTTTTGTTCCTCCTTTCCGTAGCTGAAATCCTCTCCCGGAGCCCTCCAGTAAGGTACTGAGAGGGTTCAGAGAGAGGCAGAACCAGATTGGACTCAGACAATCGCCTTGGAAGATACCCCTTCTTATCGTTATGTGGTTCTCCGCAGCCATCATCCGCTCGCCCTGATAACAGAGGATCGTACTCCACTGCCCCATACACTGCTCGAGGAAGTCTCTAACTGTACAGTCAATCTTGTACAGCTCGAGGACCCTCTTTAGCCATGCATGGGGCACCGAGTCGAATGCTTTTCTGTAGTCTATCCAGGCGGCGGAGAAGTTCCGACGGTTGCGTTTCACCACTTTGCCAATGACCGCTTCAATGAGGAGTGGTTCCTTGGTTCCACGACCACCGCCCCGACATCCATTTTGAGCGCGTGACATCACCTGATTTAGCTCCAGGTGACGAGTGATTCTCGCGCTCAAAATGGATGTCAGTGTCTTATATATATTATATATAAGACAGTCTTATATATATATATATATATATATATATATATATATATATATATATAAGTGGGTAGACACGTGATGGGCGGTATTTGCTCGGGTCTGTGGTATCCTGATCTTTAGGAACCAAGTGAGTGATCCCAGTAGTGAAGAGGCTCGGGAGCGACTTCTGATCGAGAGCCTCTTGATACTGTCGGGAGAGCACAGCGTGACACACTACGAACCCCTTCAGCCAGTAATGATGCAGCCCGTCGAGCCCCGGAATTTTCCAGTTCGGGGCCCTACGGACCGCCTCAGCCACGTCTTCAGGCGTTATGGTGACGGGGTCCATAGGCGTAACACTTGCACTCTGGCTCGCCACAACTTCCATCCAAGGGCCCTCGCTGTGGTTTACGGGCTCTGACCACAGGCCACGCCAAAATGCGACAGTGTCAGCCTGATCCGGTCCTGGGCCCGCTCCACATACCTCTGGTCGCTCCAATGATTTATATAGCCTCTTCTGATCACTCTGGAAGAGACGATTTTGGTTGAACCGCCTTGACCTCTCGCTAAATCGTCGAATCCGCTTCCCCCAAGCAGCGATTTTTAGCTTCAGGTCATCTATGCGCTCCGTTAGTTTCTGCGTGATATCCGGCTGGGACAAACTAATATTTGTCCCAGCAAACGCCATTCTAACGGTGCGCACAACTCTCGGTCTAATATTACCCGACCTGAAGCTTGTCAGTCTGCCGATAAGGGCCCTTGCCTTTGCGATACGGTCCTCGATTCTTTTTCTCCAGGCTGGGATGGCACTACCTTGTTGAGTAGCACGTCCAGCCATGGGAAGTTTGGCGCCAATAATACGGCATACTGCCAGTGCGGCGCCAAAAAGAATTGAGTCCGTCTCGCAAAGGTCCCGGCTGGCTTCCAAATAGGTCACCAGCATTGGGTTAAGAGCCCGCACGACAGCCCGATTTCGCTTGCTAAGGGGTATGCGGGGAAGTCGCGGTCGATTTTCGAGAGGCATGCTGCGCGTTTCCAGCATCGACTCTTCCAATATGCTCCTCATTTTCTCTAGTTCGTGGGGGACTATTCCATCATCGTCTGAATCAGCCACAAATGGAATATTGACGGCAGCGTCCACATTAGCAGTTTGCTGCGCAATTAGTGGCGCCGCATTCCCAGCCGTAGCATTTCCATCCGATGAGGGAACAGCCTCACGTCGTAGTCGTTCGAGTTCGGCGTCACCAAATATGTTGGAGCGCAGGATGTACCGAACTCGGTCTGCCAGGTTTTGCTCAGTGACGGATAGAAATGGCTCCAGCTGTGCAAAAAAAGCGATGCATCCGAGCCCGATATGCCAAACATCCGGTTTCTTCCCCTTTTGCCCTAAAGTACGCCCGCAGTGCGTTTGCGTTCATTGTTTGTGACCAACGCATGCGACGTGCTCCACCAGCGGCGGGTGCGACACCAAGCCTTCTGGTGGGGATGATGGATGCGGAGGGCTGCTAGGTGATCGTACAGCTCCTCGCGCTCGGCTGGCGGCCCGCATGCTGCCGCATCCAGCGCCAGCTCCAGACGCGCCCCGGCGACCCCCAGGCAGCGGCCCTATGCGCGTTCCTCTTTGTACCATCATCCATTTACGGGCGCCAAATAACGGGAGACGCCCAAGCCCGGCACCGTTTCGTGGTTCGGTCATATGCACAAACGGACCTTTGCACCCACAATTTTGCCTAGGCACGGCGCTCTCACCTCTTGGCAGGGCGCTGACTGACTGCGCTGACGTACTAGTTTTGTCACATAACTGTTACGTCAGCGGGCGATGGGGTCGTCACTTCCCTACGCCTTTTTATTATTATGTGTGGGGTATCTATATAGTTTTCTCATCTGGTTGGGATGTATAAATATATAATTATAAACGAAAATGAAAGGATAAATATATATAAATATCAATAAAATAAAATAAATACAAAAATACATAAATAAATAAAAGCCCAACCAGATGGAAGCCCTCGGCAGGGGAGACCAAACGGCCAAGGGTTAGGGAGAAAGGGAAAGAAACCGGCGGACGATGCGGGCAGTATCAAGGAGCACCGCCTTCTGCATTTGAGCCCGGAGCGGTCCGTCACGGAGTCCCAGTCGCCTCAGATGACCAGAGAGGCTAATTGGGATTAGCCCATTCGCAGAGACGACTACAGGAATAATTTCGGCCGGCAGACCACCCCACATGTCGGTCACCTCGTGAGCCAGGTCCAGATATTTTGATTACTTATCTGTTTCGGCTCTCACGAGGTTCTCGTCATACGGGATGGTAATATCGACCAAAAATATCATTGACTGTGCCCGGTCCATCAGCACAATATCAGGCTTATTCGCAAGAATAGTCCTGTCTGTGATGATGGCCCGGTCCCAATAGAGCCTGGCGCGGTCATTTTCGAGCACGGCTTCCGGCAAGTACTTGTAATACGGCAATTTCCGGTCCACGAGACCGTATTTCAGAGCGAGCTCCTGGTGTAGAATTCTGGCCACTAAGTTGTGTCTGTGCAAGTACTCAGAGTTAGAAAGCGCCGGACAACCGGAGATGACATGCCTAAGTGACTCCCCGGGATGGCGACAAGCTCGACAGACGTCGACGGTGCCATCCTTTAGGATGTATCTCCGATAGTTGTTGGTCTTAATAACCTGATCCTGTATTGCACAGACAAAACCCTCGGTTTCCCCGAAGAGGTCACCGAAACGTAGCCAGTTGAGGGAGGCGACTGTATCTACGAAGGGCTCATGTAGAGCCTTGTAGTACCTCCCGTGGAGCTCCTTCTCCTTCCATACGGTCTCCCGGTCGGAATTGCTAAGCACTGCTGGGTCCTGCCATTGCTCGTGGGCTAAGGATAGAGGGGTAAGCCCTTTATCACTAGAAATGACGTCATTATAGAATGGATCATTCGATCTCGCCAAGAAGTACTGACGGAGACTGCACACTTCGCGATTATGCATGGTGAGCGCGCTCAGAAAGCCACGCCCACCATACTTTCGCGGCAAGTACAGCCTCATTACCGACGATCTCGGATGATGCATCCTATGGGACGTCATGTTAGTGCGGACTTTTCTATCCAGGGCGTTAAGCTCAGTCTGAGTCCACCTGAGTATGCCAAAGGTATACATGAGGACAAGCATGACCCAGCCGTTATATGCGTGTGTCTTATTCACACCAGACAAAAGGCTGTTAAGCACTTTGGTCAAGCGTGCATAAAACACGTCGCAAACTGACTGTTTCATACCAGCCTCATCGATACCGATGTTCTGTGACATACCCAGGTATCGGTATGTTTCAGCCTTGGAAAGGGTCTTTAAGTTGACGGGCATAGACAAGTCTGTGCCCTCAGAGTTAGCAACCCTTCCCCTTTCAACATGGAGGACCGCACACTTATCCGTCCCCAGCTCCATTCCAATGGAACTGCTAAATTCACAAGTGATGTTTAGCAGTTCCATAAGATGGGAGCGACTGGAGGCGAATAACTTGAGGTCATCCATATAGAAAAGGTGGGTCACTTTTGTCCCTCCTTTCCGTAGCTGAAATCCTCTCCCGGAGCCCTCCAGTAAGGTACTGAGAGGGTTAAGAGAGAGGCAGAACCAGATTGGACTCAGACAATCGCCCTGGAAGATACCCCTTCTTATCCTTATGTGGTTCTCCGCAGCCGTCATCCGCTCACCCAGATGACAAAGGATCGTACTCCACTGCCCCATACACTGCTCGAGGAAGTCTCTAACTGTACAGTCAATCTTGTACAGCTCGAGGACCCTCTTTAGCCATGTATGGGGCCGGTGCCGGTTCGACTCGGTAGTCGAACGCCTTTCTGTAGTCTATCCAGGCGGCAGAGAAGTTCCGACGGTTGCGTTTCACCACTTTGCCTATGACCGCGTCAATGAGGAGTGGTACCTTAGTTCCACGACCACCGCCCCGACATCCATTTTGAGCGCGTGACATCACCTGGTTTAGCTCCAGGTGACGAGTGATTCTCGCGCTCAAAATGGATGTCAGTGTCTTATATATGGTGGGTAGACACGTGATGGGGCGGTATTTGCTCGGGTCTGTGGTATCCTGATCTTTAGGAACCAAGTGAGTGATCCCAGTAGTGAAGAGGCTCGGGAGTGACTTCTGGTTGAGAGCCTCTTGAAACTGTCGGGCGAGCACAGCGTGACACACTACAAACCCCTTCAGCCAGTAATGATGCAGCCCGTCGAGCCCCGGACTTTTCCAGTTCGGGGCCCTACGGACCACCTCAGCCACGTCTTCTGGCGTTATGGTGAATGGGTCCATAGGCGTAACACTCGCACCCTGGCTCGCCACAACTTCCATCCAAGGGCCCTCAAGGTGGTTTACGGGCTCTGACCACAGGCCACGCCAGAATGCGATAATGTCAGCCTGATCCGGTCCTTGGCCCGCTCCACATACCTTTGGTCGCTCCAATAATTTATAGAGCCTCTTCTGATCACTCTGGAAAAGACGATTCTGGTTGAACCGCCTTGACCCCTCGGAAAATCGTCGAATCCGCTTCCCCCAAGCAGCGATCTTTTGCTTCAGGTCGTCTATGCGCTCCGTTAGTTTCTGCGTGATATCCGGCTGGGACAAACTGATATTTTTCCCAGCAAACGCCATCCTAACGGTGCGCATAATCCTCGGTCTATTATTACCCGACCTGAAGCTTGTCAGTCTGCCGATAAGGGCCCTTGCCTTTGCGATACGGTCCTCGATTCTTTTCCTCCAGGCTGGGATGTGTTAGTTTGTGTAGTAGCGCGTCCAGCCGTGGGAAGTTTGGCGCCAATAATACGGCAAACTGCCACTGCGGCGCCAAAGAGAATCGAGTCCGTCTCGCAAAGGTCCCGGCTGGCTTCCAAATAGGTCACCAGCATTGGGTTAAGAGCCCTCACGACAGCCCGATTTCGCTTGCTTAAGGGTATGCGGGGAAGTCGCGGTCGATTTTCGAGAGGGGTGCTGCGCGTTTCCAAAATCGCCTCTTCCAATATACTCCTCATTTGCTCTAGTTCGTGGGAGACTATTTCATCGTCGTTCGAATCAACCACAACTGGAAGATCCATGGCGGCTTCCACGTGTGGATGCTGGTCTGTCGAATGTGGAGCTGCATCTCCAGCCATAGCCGATTCATCAAATATTTTCGAGCGCATGATGTACCGAACTCGGTCTGCCAGGTTTTGTTTCGTGACGGGGATAGACGGCTCCAGCTCAGCAAAAAAGCAATGCATCCGAGACCTATACGCTATTCCCACAGTTTCATCCCCTTTCGCCCTATAGTACGCCCGCAATGCGTTTTCGTTCATGGATTTTGTCCAACGCATGCGACGTGCTCCACCAGCGGCGGGTGCCGCTTGCTGGGTCCGAGAAGACCCAGCCGACACCAAGCCTTCTGGTGGGGATGATGGATGCGAGGGGCTGCTAGGTGATCGTGCAGCTCCTCGCACTCGGCTGGCGGCCCGCATGCTGCCGCGTCCAGCGCCAGCTCCAGACGCGCCCCGGCGACCCCCAGGCAGCGGCCCTATGCGCGTTCCTTTTTGTGTTTTTTCCATCATCCATTTTATGGGCGCCAAATAACGGGAGACGCCCAAGCCCGGCACCGTTTCGTGGTTGGGTCATATGCACAAACGGACCTTTGCATCTACAATTTTGCCTAGGCACGGCGCTTCTCTTGGCAGGATGCTGACTGACTGCGCCAACGTCGCAGTTTTGTCACATAACTGTTACGTCAGCGGGCGATGGGGTCGTCACTTCCCTACGCCTTTTTATTATTATTATTATTATTATATATATGACTCTCAGGTATATCCGTCTGTGTTTTGGTCACTATACTGTCCTTTATCGTAATAGGCAGCAGTATTGCTGTTGTTTTGCATACTTCATCGTATACTTCTAACTGCTAACTGTATTAACATACTTATGTTCCATTATTTATGATGTAACATAAAGTTGTTACGCAGTTATATTCGTTTATTTAAATAAATCTGAGATTTTATACGTGATAGAGCTACGCTGCAGCTACTCGTATATTATGATTGTAACAGGAATGCGTCGGCTCGACCGGAGTAAAACCACGCTCTCACAGAGTACCAGCGTAAAATAGCAGCTTGACGCTGCTGTATTTCGTATGGTGAGTGTAGAGAACCGGAGATCCTTTTTACTGGAAATGAGGCATTTAATCGTAGTCCTCATGGGTGACAACGCATGTGTATTTTTTTTTAGATGTAGATGTCTATAGGCTATAGCAACCAATTATCATCAGGTGGACTGTGTGCTTGTTTATCATTCTTATTCTATAAAAAAGTATACGAAGGTGATAATTTATAAATGCGGATATTCTGCTTCAAACGTTGGGTAAAACATACAATGGATTAAATTGAATATTCATTATATAAAAAAAATATACAAAGCGGTCGTAACGATTATCGAATATGCATAGCGCCTTACCTTGGGAACCTTGGCGTAATTTTAAAATTGGAACGTGTTCGCATATCGGTCAGTTTCAATGATGTGTTTATACATGCATGTGTCACTGTAAAAAGAAAAAAGTCAGTCTTTTTATTTTTTACAAAGTTCGCGCGATTTTTTCTGTTCGTTGATAAGTTTGTGAGTGTTTCAAAATTATTAGGCATAGAAGAATTAGTTTACTAATGGTGCAGAATAAAAATAAAAAGTGTTTGATACATCACTTGCACAACTACACCGTGCAACCGTTCAACCGTTTTATATTATTGATTATATAAGAATTTAATCGTGTCTTTACAATTATTGAACAATATTTAACAAAAACCATGTGGGGTTCCCATTGTGGGCGTTTTCAGAATGAGTATTTAAACGTATAGAAAGAACCTGTTTTCAGAAAACTCGACTATAAAAAATAGTAAAAATTTGAATATCTTTTGTTTGGAAAATGTATATAGTTTTACTACCTCTTCATTGGCCGGGAAGTTATATTGTCCCTGCTTAACCCATGTACGTGTTCATAGGAGGTAATAAAATTACAAAGAAATGCAAATAAAAAAATTAAACTTAATTTTTTTATGTTTGAGTTTTCTGAAGAAAAGTTATTTCTATAAGTTTGAATACTGAATCTGATAACGCACTTAACGGGAATGATAGGGTTTGTGTTACATTACATATACTTTGACTTTTAATTGAAATAGAGCTTTAAAAGTGGTAGGAATAAAATACTAATAAATAGTATAACAAAAATACAACATAGTTGTGGTAAATGTTTACAACTTATTTTTTTCTATCTTAAGGACATTTTCACATAGACACAATAAATAATAATACTACGTAGTATATATTGAACGTCCGTAATAACCGAACAGGTTCCGGATTGAGTTACATAAAAAGTTGTGTAACTTAATATGCATATTAAAAGATAAGAAAATACCAATACGTTATTTGTATTTTATCTAAGCAATGGATACTTGGATAAATGTAAAAAATGATATACATTGTTATTGGGATGGGACTGTTTCTTTTTTGTACATTTAGCTGTAAACTTCTACTATCCAGTTTTAATCATGTTTTAAAAAAAATACAACATATTAAATTCCGTTCCTCCCGCAAGGTTATTCCGACGTGCCTCGCGGGAACAAGTTTTTTTTATAGGGGTCAAGGAAATTTTAATTATTATTGTTGTTTTATGATACATCAGTTTGACGATAGATTGACTCGCAAGTGATCGCTTATAAGAAATAATCGAAAAGTAATAAATAACTTGGCACATAATTTCGTGCCAACTGTGACTGTGACGTGAAAATGTTGAACTCAGTATGGACGCCGCTATCACAGCGAACAGTTGTGTATCGAGCTGCTTCTCAATTTTCCAACCTTGAATTCTGGTTCGGAGCTTTATTAATACTTCTCGCGTGTGAAATGGACCTTATTTATTTTCACATTCTGCACAATCTGGACCTGAGCTTATTTGTGATATGATAAATGTATTGAACGTTGCCAAGTACGATATGAGGATATGCAGTTTGTTTTGATATAAACATTAAGTGAGTAGTCTTGGCATCTATAGTGAATTGGCGGATTGATTTGAAATTTTAAGCAGCTGTGAAGAAATTATGCGATAAAAATTGATTTTTAATAGTGAAATTTTCAAATCATGTTAAATTATTGTTTATGAAAATAACTTGCTTTATTTAGTGTAAAGTCGTGAGTGAGCACAAGTTTTCAAAGGATTCAACCAAAGGTATGTTTTTGTTGGATAATCGAAAAAAAAAATAGTAAACAAACTCTGAACGCAAACTGTTACATTTTCCTTTGTTTATTTTTTAAGCCGTATTGTGGTATGATAATGTTGTTTATGTTTTTTAAGTGTTCCGCTGTAGTCAGGACCGTCTTGGCAACATGGCATTTAAAAGTAAAAAACAAACATAGATTAAAAAATTATTACTTTATCTTTCTTTATATTTGTCTGAAACACAGGTCTCAACCTAGTTCAGGCAGGTAGCTAATATTATAAACTTGACTTTTAAAATTTTCTTTCGTATATTCTACATTATTAAGCTACACGTAGTTTTATTTTTTATTATTGCATGTTATTTTTATTAGACTTATTGTTACGTTATTTAATTGTAATCATATTTGTTCCTCTAAGTAAACATGTGTTAAATTGGAAATGATATAAAAAATATTTATTATTATTATTGTATTTGATAACAAAAGATTTGCTTATTACTTTTATACAATAAAACAAAAAAAAACATATGCGTTTTAATTATATTAAAATATATTAACGCGCGCTTAGGCATTTTGGGGCCTCTGTCAGGCCAGGGAGCACTGGGCTTGTGCCCGATGTACCCTTCCGGTTACGACGGAACTGGTTGTAATACAAAGAATGATTATTATTATTATTACAATCATCATCATCATAACAGTCTATTAAAAGTCTACGGTAAAACTATATACATCTGGTACTTACGTTCGGGGATGGGAGGGGGTCCGGGGAGGGAGGGGGTCAGGTCAAGCCCCCCTTCCCCCTTGCGGAAATGTGTAGTTTATGAGTAATGAGTTTTTTTTGTAAAATCGTAACCTCGCTTTTACGCAGGAGTATTGACTTCAACAACAGCTTCGGCGCTGTGGGAAGTGCAGCCCCTTCGCCCTTGCGTAGCAAATTGCAGGCGCTCTTTCAATTTGGTACGGCGGGCGGGGGCTGCTCTCCTTCCGCGTCTACGTGGAGTCAGGGCGTGCTGTTTTGGTTTTAGAACAGATTAAACCAATCTTATCTATATAGTCAGCTTGTCCTAAACTCTGCTATAATAGTGGTGAATGAAACAATGTAACGTGAATTTTCATAATTTTCTTTCTGAAACACGTCTTGAGTGCTCTCCATTGCGACTCAATTTGTGATACTCGTATATAAGTCCCGCCTTCAGCCACAAATGAATTGTCTGGGTCCGAGTGATTAACTTTTTTATGGGTGTATCTGTGTTAATAAAAAACAAATTGACATATTTGCGTTTCGTTATATGCAATTATTAGTGAAACTTATTTTTTTCCTAATTAATTCAAAATTCAAAAGTCATTTACAAAATCTAAAAACATTGTAATGTAAAAAGTTTTAAGTTTTATACATGGTAGATCCACGTTGTTGCACGAACGGGTCGGTTCGACAGGGGAAGGACCACGCTCTCACAGAATACCAGCTTAATGCTGCTGTGTTTCGTATGGGGAGTGTAGAGATCTGGAAACCTTTTTTTACTGGAAACGAGACATTCAATCTTAGTCTTCAGGGGTGACAACGCATCTGCGTTTTGATTCTTAATCAGAGGATAAATGTAGATGTCTATGGGCCACAGCATCCACTTGCCATCAGGTGGACTGTGTGCTTGCTTGTCTTAAGCTAAAGTTAAGCTAATAAAAGCGTGTTACATAGGTAAGAAGTTAGACAGTGTAACATAGACAGTTACACATCAAAACATAGGCAAGAAGTTAGACAGTGTAACATAGACAGATACACATCAAAACATAGGCAAGAAGTTAGACAGTGTAACATAGACAGATGCACATCAAAACATAGGCAAGAAGTTAGACAGTGTAACATAGACAGATACACATCAAAACATAGGCAAGAAGTTAGACAGTGTAACATAGACAGATACACATCAAAACATAGGCAAGAAGTTAGACAGTGTAACATAGACAGATACACATCAAAACATAGGCAAGAAGTTAGACAGTGTAACATAGACAGATACACATCAAAACATAGGCAAGAAGTTAGACAGTGTAACATAGACAGATACACATCAAAACATAGGCAAGAAGTTAGACAGTGTAACATAGACAGTTACACATCAAAACATAGGCAAGGAAGTTAGACAGTGTAACATAGACAGATACACAGTTAAAACATAGGCAAGAAGTTAGACAGTGTAACATAGACAGATACACATCAAAAGCATAGGCAAGAAGTTAGACAGTGTAACATAGACAGATACACATCAAAACATAGGCAAGAAGTTAGACAGTGTAACATAGACAGTTACACATCAAAACATAGGCAAGAAGTTAGACAGTGTAACATAGACAGATACACATCAAAATGCCATGGGTGCATTCCAAACAAATATATTATAAATGCTCGTATAAGGGAGCGTTGATAAAATAGAGCGGGTTTGCTGGCGGGATGTTAACTGGAGAGCATACAGTAGCAGTTAGATGAGCAATAAATAACACTTCTTGAGAGTTTCTTCTTATTTTATTTCTTAATTCCTTATTATTACATTGCCGGATTTGGAATATTTTACCACGAAAAAACGCCCCTTTTTATAAGCGGCTGTAACCAATCATAATTAAGAAAAAATCGCACACGGCATTAGTGAATCTATTGACCAATCAGAGCACAGAATAACCCTTTCTAAGAGAGATTTTTTTTTTTTTTTATAGAAGAGGGGGCAAACGAGCATGTGGCTCACCTGATGTTAAGTGACTACCGCCGCCCATGATCAACCGCAACACCAGGGGAATTGCAGGTGCGTTGCCGGCCCTTTAGAAAGGAGTAAGCTCTTTTCTTGAAGGTCCCCAGGTCGTATCGGTCCGGAAAAATCACCGGTGGTAAATTATTCCACAGAGAGGTTGTACGCGGAAGAAAACTCCTTTTGAAACGTACAGTGGTGGACCGCCAAGCATCCAGATGGTGTGGATGGTATCGGGACGTTTGCCGTGTAGTGCGTTCACGAAATTTGGCGGCTGGGATTAATCCGAACAATTCCTCAGAGCACTCCCCGTGATAGATGCGATAAAATATGCAAAGAGATGCAACATCTCTTCGCAGCGCCAGTGAATCGAGCCGATCGGAAAGCACTCGGTCGTCAACGATTCGAGCCGCTCTGCGCTGGATGCGGTCAAGTGGAAGGAGCTGGTACTGGGGAGCCCCAGCCCAGAGATGGGAACAGTATTCCATGAGCGGCCGAACCTGCGCCTTGTAAAGTTGCAGGCGGTGTGCCGGCATGAAATACTGTCCCGCTCTGCTGAGCACGCCAAGCTTTTTAGAGGCCAATTTGGCCTTCCCTTCCAAGTGACCACGAAACTGCACGTCACTCGATATGTCGACGCCGAGGATTCCGATACTGGCTGAGGCAACAAGGGGAGTGCCTTGAAACTGAGGGGATACGACAAAGGGGTTCTTTTTAGCGGTTATATAAAGATTTACAATTTCCTTAATAAACGTGGTAAAACATACCTTACAACATTTATATTTATTTTCCTAACGATAGATACAACTTATTTCTATTATTCTAAACCTAAATTATTCAATAAACCTTTATTTTACACTTTTAAAAAATAAAAATAGCTTCGCGGTCGCTTCACTGTTTAGCTCCGGAGTAGGATAGTATTTTTTGCCGAACATACAAGTAGCGCCGCCAAGAGGTAGGAATGTACAACACTTTTTTTTTCAGGATTAATGCTTAAGAATCTATACAATATTTTTTCATAAAATTTAAATCTTTCTCATAATGAAATGACATTATATAGTGATTAATTGACATATTAATGTTTCTTTTGAATTACTTTAAAGGAAAAAGAATTATATTAATCACCTATATGTTAATAGCTCTTAAAGTTATGATAAAAGAAATCTTACTAGAAAATAAGCTTATAATTGCGTCTATTGTTCTAATCAGATCTAAATAATATTAAATAGATTCATATAAGTTACTTTAAGATAAGAATAGAAGTGTTTAATTTACTTTCCCGTTTTCAGCACTAATCAGTCTTTACACTTAGCTTTATTTTACGAATAGGAAACAATTAGGATTAAATACTATCACTTAGTTTTAAATCACTGATAAGAAATAATTAAGATTAAATGTTCGAATTCACTTTGTCGTCGCTAACATTCTCCCCCACGGTGCGTAGCACTGCATCCTCTGGAGGCGACGACTCCGCTGGCACCAGCACGATGACACGTCGAGTTGGACGGCGAAGTATTCCACCTGATGTCCGCACGTCCAGCACCCTGGTTCTTCCGTCTGGTCCGGGATAGGTTTTGACGATTTCACCGCGAGGCCATGAGTTTCGCGGTAATGTGGCGTCCACTATTAGCACGATGTCTCCTTCCCTTGGGTCTCTGGTGTCTTTCCCTTCGAGTTTCCTTGGCATCAGGAGAGGTAAGTATTCTTTAATCCACCTTTTCCAGAAGTGGTCTGCGAGTCTCTGGGTGGTTCTCCAGCTTGCCTTTCCGATGAGCTCCGTGTCGCTGAACTCTCCCGGCGCCATAGCTCCGCATGATCTTCCCAGCAGAAAGTGGTTCGGTGTTAGGCTCTCCTCGTCTCCTGGGTCCATGCTGATCGGGGTGAGAGGTCTCGACCTGGTAAGATATGCAGGAAGTCGATGGATGCAGGTGGCTCAGGACCGTGCTTTGTGGCATTACTTGGGGGAGGCCTATGTTCAGCAGTGGACTTGTGAAGGGCTGTAATGATGATGAATGATCATCATCATCATCATCAGCCTGCGGCAGTCCACTGATGGACATAGATTTTGGATCCCTTGTTTCGCTCTATTGTCGCTTGTATAGCAATTGCATTAGAGCGACGCAGCTCCCGCCTCACAGCTTTCCTCACAAGCTTGGTTAGTGTCACCTGTGTCGATGGTGATGCTGTTGTTAACTCACGCCTTCTTTTCATAAGCTGAAGTGTCTCGTCTGAGAACTTCCGACTTTCGGGCCATATGTTGCTTGCCACAAAACCTATTGCCCTCATCCCTTAAGATCATTATCACGCTGTTAACGTCCTCGTCAATATCTAAAGTAGGTCTCAGGGCATCGAATCGCTTTTTAAGTTCTAGATGGAAGCGTAGGGAGCCAGTTACAGTTTGAAACAGATTTGGTCGAATCGTAGACTTCACCAATCGGTTCAAAACCTTTCAAGCATAAAATCTATATTCAGAGTGCCTCTTTGAATATATTTATACACACACACACACACACACACATATATATATATATATATATATATATATATACATATAAACACTCACGCCTGTCACCCAAAGGGGTAGGCAGAGACTACAGACTTCCATTTAGAATCGATCGCTAGTATTATTATATTATTATTTATCAGTGTATCTATCTACATTTTCCGTATTCATCTACAGCCTGATACCATCTGTTCACGCATAGGATCAGAAAATAGATATCTATTATATATGTTTATTATTACGTTTCTGAAGGAATGAAATATGTTACCAAACGTAATTGAATTTTTTAACGTAGATAATAAGAGTACATTTTCAATTAAAATACAATTTGTACCTTTTGTTTCCTTTTATTTTTATAAAATTGAAGTGACAACTGACAGTACACCTGATGTTAAGTGGCTACTACAGTCCATGGGCACCAGCAACCAACTTTGAACCAAGAATACAAATTCTTTGTCACCTCTGAGGTCTAATATGGAATATATGGAACATCATATGAAACCTGTAACTACAATGAAATTCTCTATTGCCCAAATACTCAAACACTGCACAATTTTATGATGCCGTTAAGTCTCGTGCTGTCTCTATCACTTTAAGTCAAAGTGAACGTGACACACATACGTGGTAGAGCCACACTGCAGCTATATTATGGTTTTGGCACGAATGGGTCACCTCGACCACCAGCGTAAAATATCAGCTCAATACTGCTGTGTTTTGTATTGTGAGTGTAGAGATCCGGAGACCCTTTTTTACTGGAAACCAGGTATTCCATCTTGGTTCTCAGAATTGTGCGACGCATCTGCATTTTGATTTATATATATATATATATATATATATATATATATATATATATATATATATAAATAAATTACGTGTCACGTTGTTTGTCCGCGATGGACTCCTAAACTGCCTAACCGTTTTTAATCAAAATTGCACACCGTGTGCAGTTTGGTCCAACTTGAGAGATAGGATATTTTTTTTTGCCCATGAGTCACCCACAATTTTTTTGCGAATTTAAGGATTTTTAATAAGACGTGACAAAGGGTCGTCGAAAAGAGCAGAACAACGTCTGCCTGGCAAGCTAGTATATATATATATATATATATTAATTGAAGATAAATGTAGATGTATATGGGCCACATCATTCACTTACCATCAGGTGGACTAAGTGCTCGTTTGTGCCGCCCCTATTCTATAAAAAAAAACTCGAACGCTGCTCAATTTTAAGATGTCGTTAAGTCTCGTGCTGTCTCTATCACTTTAAGTGAGAGTGAATGTGACACCACGAGTCTTAACAACATTTTAAAATTGAGTAGCGTTTGAGTATATTGCCAACTCTTTTATACCGCAATACAGAAGTGCAAGCACTGCTATGGGATGGTAGTATAGGTAAGAGGTATCAACCAGACGACTCCAACACAGTAGCCCTACCACTTAGTTCCATTCACTTATTAAAACTATTCTCTGTATGCAAACGTTTAACCAAACATAAAAAATTATAATAACCATAATTAAATCTATTAAGTGTTTACGCATAGTTAAAAACTGGTTGGTGATTTGTTTTAAATGAAAAAAGCTATTAACACAATTTGTCGTAAACGATTGCGTAAAACGTGTAAATATATATTTTTTTTTTTGGAAACCGTGTCTCTGGTCTAGGTTGATTATAGTCGTTGTTTCAGTCGGTCCTATCATATCATTGTACTATGAGAGTGAGTGAATATGGAGTGTACATGTGCTTATACACATGCTCTTGCACTACAATCCTGTCCAGCGCACATGGCTGGTCCCCGTTGGTATTGGCCGCCGTAAACGAAGTTCGGTGTGGAGCACATTTATCAGAAGCGTTCTTGAATGCTTAACTCTGAAACTAAGAAGAAAGACATGTTATTTTATACACTTGTGTGCCTATATACGTCCCACTGATGGGCACAGGCCTCCTCTCATTTCTGAGAGAGTATTAGGGCAAGGAAGTGTAATGCCACGCTGCCCCAATGCGTGTTGGCGAACTTCACATGTCCTCGAATTTTTTTTTCTTATTTCACAGACATGCAGGTTTCCTCACGATGTTTTCCTTCACCGCCGAGCACGTGGTAAATCAGCAATTAAAATTGCAATTAACAATTTCATTGGTGCCGGCGGGGATGGAACCCGGTTTGCTCGCGTACTGTGAAATTTACAGCGAGCGCTAACCATCTGAGCTACCACGACTCTTCTCCATTCACTTATTAAAACTATTCTCTGTATGCAATTATTGTTATATATCAGAAACCTTTAACCAAACATAAAATATTATAATAACCATAATTAAATCTATTAATTGTTAACGCATAGTTAAAAACTGGTTAGTGATTTGTTTTAAATGAAAAAAGCTATTAACACAATTTGTCGTAAACGATTGCATAAACCGTGTCCGTCAATTTTTTTTGGAAACCGTGTCTCCGGTCTAGGTTGATTATAGTCGTCGTTTCATTCGGTCCTTTCATATCATTGGACTATGAGAGTGAAGTGAGGGAGTATAGAGTGTACATGTGCTTACACACATACTCTTGCACTACAATCCTGTCCAGCGCACATGGCTAGTTCCCGATGGGACTGGCCGCCGTGACCGAAGTTCGGTGTGGAGGACATAACATTATCAGAAGCGTTATTGAATGCTTAACACTGAACTAACGTATATTGTAATACGTCACCTAAATTTATAGGCCATCTAATTACTGCCAATCCATAATAAGGCCTACCTACAGCTAGAATTTGATTTTTTAATTTTTACTTATTTAATATAATTTATTCTGTTGTTTTTATATTATACACCTTTTTGTAAATAATTCTATGTACTTATGTAGTGCGCAACCACGAATATAGTGTTTTATTCCTACTTTAGTGTCAAGTCATTAGTCGAAATGTCATTTTTTTTTCATGAAATAAGTGTGACAAACGACACATTCCACGTGATGGTAAGTAGATACTGTGGCTCACAGACATCTACATTTATCCTTGATTAAGAATTAATGTAAAATGGTCATGAAAATGGTCTCATAATGAAGACTTGGACTTTTTAATATAACCTTTAGGCTATAATAATGACCACGCTTTCCCCTAATACGTATGAAAATAGTAGTTTAATATTCTTCTGTTCGTATGGTGAGTGTACGGACTCGAAAACCCTTTTTTGCTGAAAGCGAGGCATTCCATCTCAGTCCTTAGGTGTGACAACGCATCTGCATTTTGATTCTTAATTCAGGATAAATGTAGATATGCCTGTAGGCCATAGCATCCATTTACCATAAATTGGGTTGTGTGCTCGTTTGTTACCCTTATCATATAAAAAAATATAAAAAAGCCTGTGTTAAATACCCGAATAACAAGTACATAAAAGTATTAACGGATAGAGAAACATAACGGATGTTTACGCCTGGGACGTATTTTCGTATGTGTTTTCCTTATGATGTTCAAGCTATTATTTCTACATCTATTAATTATGTTTTTAATTGCACGTGTACAACCTTCTTAATCCTGAACATAAATTTTATGGATCGCATCAAATTAATATTAACTTAAAAGAAATATAAACTTTTTATTTATTATAGAGTATAAACAATACCTACTTAATGAAAGTCATTTTTATGTTCGTTTAACTAGCGGGCTATTATTTTATATGATCTATTAATTTAGATTTAATACAGTCAAAGATAATTAAATTTATCAATTTTTTGTTTTCACAAAAAAAAATGCGTGCAGCTCCAAAACGGTGATGGTATCTGTAAAACTCAACTCCTCATCATTTAAAATTACATTAATGTTTTGATGATTGACAGTCGGAGTTTTGAATTTCAAACATTTTTAGTTTTAGTGTCATTTCAATGCAAATTATTAGCGATAAACAAATTTACTAATTTAGATATACCTAGCATTATTTATTTCGTCATACTTTGGTAATTGTCGTTTTAGTTCGCAAATTCATTAAATGTCATCAGCAAATATTACATTCATTTTTAATTAAAATGTGGTTTTGGATTTGAACTTCTCCAGTTATAGTTTGTGCAATATATGAATAACATAATTGATAAATTACTACATTATAAAATTTAAATTTGCTATTTTTATAGTCTTAAAGTTTTATTGAATTCGTTTTATAGAGGATATTTAAAAATAGGTATATAACTACGCTGATTATTTTGAAAATTTAACTATAAAAATTAATGTCGTTATTACATTGTAGAAATTTTCATGGAATTTCCATAGGAATGTTTGTTTTGATCTTAAATAGTTTTAATCTTAAAAAGTTTGGAATACTTACTTTATACAATTGTAAGGATACGCCCTGGTTTCGCCTGGATAGGATCTATTAACGAGCGATTGCTGAGTTTAAAGTTATCAAACATCATTTATTTTATAAGTTATTTGTTGTTCGTAAAAAATATCAAGTATTTGGACTAAATATAGCCTAGATCCCTTCTGGAATTGCTCTATCTGTGCGTAAAGTTTCATCACAATACGTTTAGTCATGTTTTATTGGCATGCTCCAAAAAATAATCACATATGCTCGATAAAAGGCAGTTATTTTAATGTTAGGGACATACATTTCGATTTTGTTTAAACGTAATATGTATAGATATTATTTCCTTCCTTCAATAGATATTTTTAAGGAAATAATCGAATTGAGCACACAGTTCGTCTGATTGTAACCTACCTAGAGTAAGTCAATGTCTCGTTTGGAGTGAGATTGAGCTCTCAACGAGTTTAGATGTTTAATCTCACAAAGTCTGTCGCGTCTTTCTTGCTCAGCAAAGGACATAGACGAGATGTTCCAACATTCAAAGTCTTTTGAGCACTCGCTACTCCCCTATATACCATATTTTTCCAACACTAAGTAAAAATGCGACTTTCGGTGGACAAAGAGTTACTTTATTTGAAACGTTTTCGCTTATTTTCAGAAAATAAAAGATCTAAATAAAAATGTAACCGATGAAGAATCTAATACAATAACATGTCCTTGATATTATCGGCTATTATTCTAAAAATTTAAAAGGTTATTTGCTTTAAAAAACGAGAACTCGAACGTCAGAGTATTTTTCCGGCGATTCAATTATAATTTTTTATGTCGAGTAGTATAAAGTGTTTTAAAAATTCATTCGATTGAGAGTTTGTTTGAGTATTTAAATTATGCGCATATTTTTTTCGAACATTTTTTTATAAAATAGGGGTGACAAACGAGCACACAGTCCACCTGACGGTAAGTGGATGTTGTGGCCCATACACATTTACATACATTTATCCTCGATTAAGAATCAAAACGCAGATCCGTTGTCACCTCTGAGGACTAAGATGAAATGTCTCGTTTCCGGTGAAAGGGTGTCGCCGGATCTCTACACTCACCATACAAAAGCGTAACACACAGCGTAAAACACAGCAGTATTAAGCCGGTATTTTACGCTGGTATTCTATGAGAGCGTGGTCCTTCCCCGGTCGAGTCGATCCATTCGTGCTACAACCATAATATAGCTGCAGCCTGGCTCTACCACTTATAAATTATGTCTACAAAATTTCAGGTCATTTAGAAACATTTAAATGCAGATGTATTGTCACCCATGAGGACTAAGATGATGCAGTAAAAAGGTCCTATTCGTTCTGACGGTACTCGATAATAGTTTTTGACACTTATGTTTACACACTCTAAAATGTGCATATGGACCAACACTCACAAGTAAGACCAACCCGCAATCGTGAAACAAAAAGTCCACACCAAGGTGAAATAGTAGTATAATGCTGCTTTTTGTATGGTGAGTGATACGAACTTAGAACCCTTTTTACTGGAAACGAATAACGCTATAATGCTATTAACGAATAACTCGAAAATAAAAGATTACACTTATTCCGTGTGACACCGTTTAAGCTTATTTTAAAACGATTTAAGAACAAGGAGAAGGTACTCAATTAGACCGCATTTTTGAATTTTTTAAAAGTGTGTTACCTCAAACTTTTTTCTAGGTGAACCGATTTAGATGATACTATTTTTATTTGGAAACTGATGCTTCTCATTTGGTCCCCTATATAAATGAAAATCCTATATATAAAAAAATTATTTGATGACAAGATCTGACCCGTTAATTTTTGAGTTATCCCTAATAATTCGTATTTAATTGACTTAGATGTTCTCATTTTACTTATATTGAAGCCGGTTTTTTATTTTACCATTTGTTTAATTCAAATAAAGGTCATACAGTGCACCTAATGGTAAGTATTTGCTGCGGCCTACAGATATCTAGATCCCCGATTAAGAATAAAAATAAAGATGCGTTGTCACACCTGAGGATTGATGCTATAACTTGTAAATTGGGCTAACTCCTGTAAGGGCCACATCCATAGACACCTAAGTCTACCTTCGACTAAGATTCTAAGTGCAAATGCGTAGTCGCCTCTAAAAATTAAGAGGGAATGCTTCGCTTCCAGTAAAAAAGGGATCCGGTTCTATATTACATGAATTACAACAGCAATATGATGCTATTTCACGCTGATATTCTAGGAGAGCTTCTCTTACCCTGGCGAGTCTCCCATTCGTGCTACAACCATAATATAGCTGCAGCATAACTCTAGCACAAATATAAGATGTATAAAATGATACACTAAAACCACTCAGCACACCTATCACTTTTACTACTCTTCGAGGAGTTCCAGTTGCATTCACCGAAGTATACCTTCAGGTCACTCCGTCAAGTTCAGGGGTAAGGTCTCATCATAACTAACATAACGAGTACAATCTCGGCACACCTAGTTCTACTCGTCGAGGACTACCAGTAGCGGATACCGAAATACACCTTCAGGTCACTCCATAAAGTCCAAGATGTAGTATATTTGTATATAAATCCTACGTACTGTTAGCGGAACAATATATACACAAGTATAAAATGGGTTGACTTATTACCTAACTGTCACGTAGTATTCGTATGGGAATTACGTAAAAGTGGATCGATTCAGCAAACCCAATTCACAAAGGACAGCTGTCTATGCTAGTTGTACCACGTTTTGGAGATCAGCCAAATAAATTTCCGCGAATCGATTCGAAAATATCTTTAGCTAGTCAAACGTGCGTAGATATCCCACTTGTATAAAATAATTGTTTATTTATCAACATCAAAGCAAGTAGTATAAATAGCTGTGTTTTTAATTAAATGCATTAGAACTATCGGCTTTACTTATAATCGTAGAATTATATTCACTTAGGTTACGCATTAATTATCTCGATACCTGCTCTTTCAATTATCAGTTAGTGCAGAGAGAGTTGGAACTGATGGAATATTAAATATTAATATACTTAAGTATAAAATGGGATGGATGAAATCTATATCTATAGTTCGTGCCAAATCGATTGGGAAAAACGGACATTGATCTTTCGGTCGTTTAACCAGGGGCTACAAACCTTCAATATATAGGCACTTTTTATATGTAGTACTTTCTTTACTTATAATAATTTTTTTAATAATTTTTTATAATGATTGATATATTATATATTTATTAACTATTATTAGAAAGTTTTCTACTTTATTCATTTAACAATTAAAATCATTAATTTATAACACATATAAAGATTCGAGTGATAGTGACACCGAATAAGTACGTACTTATTCAAAAGATAAAACTTTATTTTCAATATTGTATAAGAACGTTATTTTTATTCGGTGCAATCATCACTCGTATCTCGGACCAGCCCAAAAAAGGTGACGCATCTCTGGCTGTCATTGTCACGTTTCTTTTAGAACGAACTGACGTTTTTTTTTGTTTTTTTTAAAGGGATGAATTTGCAAAAGCTCAATATGGTGATTATATTGCTACAAATATTTTTTTAATATATAACTGTTATAAAATGAATTGCTGCGTTACTTACCATAAATTGAAATATAACACATAACACACTTTTCGCGATGTACCGTAAAATTTTACGATGTTTATACAGACCACACACACATAGACAATACTATTTAAGAAACAAAAAAACAAAGCATATGTGCTGACCTAGAAGTGTGAATAATATCAATATTTAAACATTGTTACATTAATTGAGATTTTGTAGGTTACGCCTTTTGACACTAGGCTCATATTTGAGGTCATCGTTCGTTTTTCTCAATCGATTTGGCACGAATTATAGACACACACACACACACACACACACACACACATATATATATATATATATATATATATATATATATGTATATATATATATGTGTGTGTAATATTAAATCTTGAGCCGTTTATATTGAAACTTTACGAACAAAAAGAAAGCAATGCCTGAAATGATCTAGGCTGTATTGTGTACGAAAAGCTTGGATATTTTTCGTCAGAAATCAAAAAATTTATTTAAAAAAATAGTCATTTTATTTATTATATCAATTTTGCTATAGTTATCTTAAATCTTAATACCGCCTTGTTTATAAAACTATAAAAAGTCCCTTTAAAAAAAGGTTACCCATACAATAGAATTTTATGCTGTATTATAGAGGCAGTTTACATACATAAATTGCACAAAGGCAAACATCCAAACCCGAAACAATTATTTGTAGGCCATACGAATACTTGTTCCGTGCGGGATTCGAACTCACGGCCCTAGGCGCCGCCACTTAATACCCGGACGAAGCCAGGTCGGGTCACTAGTAGGTATATAGATAAAAGTACGGCACCTGTGAGCGATGTGTCGGGCGACCTCCCACTAGATGGAGTGGTAGTTATAGTGCCATCTATCGGAAGGCATAAGACTTTTCTGGCATTTCGGCCCCCACAAAACGACATTGGGCTTTAACACCACCACCACATGTCTATAATTTTACTGAACATAGGCCTCCCCTTAAATTGCCACCAAAATGCGATATTTGCCATAGTTGCCGCGCTTGGCAAATGAGCTGGCAACTGCAGTTTTAATATTTTCTAGTTGTTATTAGTAAGATGTTGATACCCATCTTCTAATTTATTTTCCTCTGTCGCCTCTAACGATACGCATTGGCTGCGAGATGATGTAGGATAGTGGATATTCTTACATCGCCACTACCCGGTCGGTCAAACATTACTTCATAGGATTATTTCTATAGTAAGTTCTTAGCGAGATCGTTCTTTATGCATGTATAATATCGTCATCATCATTGTTACAGCACATCACGAGTCCAAAATCTATAAGATCTCTTCTACTGAATACAAAAGAATATATTTAGTCATCTGCATGATGTGCATTCTCATCATCATTACAGCTTTTCACAAGACCAAAATTGAGCAGAGGTCTCCTCTATTGATTACAACAAAACACTATTAGTCATCTGCATGATACCATCATACCTCATTCTCATTTGGTTGTATCTTTTACATTATGCCTGACCTGAATCCCACTTACTAAATGTCGGCTAAGTATTGGCCTAAGTTTTGGCTTATCTGGAAACTATTAGTTAACGTACGTACGTGGGAAATATCTAGAATCTAGACTGAACTGTGGCATGCAACAAGCATGAATTCGGAGCATTATAACATCATTAAATTAGTCGTTATTTCTTACGCTGCTACACCTTACGTGTTGCATAATTTGTTTCAACTGACAACATCTGATAATGCAGTTACCTTATCAATAAGTACACTGAGGAAATGGGGACAAATGAGGTGAAGTGCTATTTGTAAAATTACTTCATATATATCAGAAACAACACTGTGTAATAATGCAATGCATATTTTAAAAAGGATATAAGACGGATAAATCGTTTGGCACCCTTATAAATAGAACAAAGGTGCCAAAAGAGCACAAAGTCTACCTGGTGGTAAGTGGATGCTGTGGCCCATAGACATCTACATTTATCCTCGATTAAGGATCAAAATGTAGATGCGTTGTCATCCCTGAGGACTAATATGGAATGCCTCGTTTTTAGTAAAAAGGGTCACCGGTTCTCTACACTCACCATACGAAACGCAGCAGCCTCAAGCTGATATTTTACGCTGGTATTCTGTGTGAGCGTGGTCCTTCCCCGGTCGAGCCGACCCATTCGTGTTACAACCATAATATAGCTACAGCGTGGCTCTATCACGTATACAAGGTTGAAAAAAAAAACGGTATAGTTATAGGCTGTGAGTACAAGGATCCTCCTTAGAATATATGGAATCTTATTAAATACTATATATCTCAATCTATTGTTTACATTTCTATTAAGCGAGAAGACTCACCGAGGCACAGACCAACGGACGGTAGTCCATATATTATTTCAATTACATTTTTTGTTATGTAATCTAAAGTGAATTAATTAGAAAAGAAACTAATCTTATAATTCAATGTCTAATATGAATTTGATGTCTGTATGAAAAGTATAAGAACGATTTTATGTAGCGAAATTGAGGTATGGCCATTGAGCGTGCAATAACTTTAATTATGATGTTTTTCTGAATGATGAATGAATCAATTAGCATGCATTAGTAGCACCTGGTAGCAACTGATATATTGTTACAAAACAAAATATTATATGATATATTATCAAACTTATACAAATAAATAAAACTGAAGCGTCTGTTTGTAACTTCAAAATAACAGCTTTTTACTAAATGCGTAGGAAAGTATATACGGTACTTATAACAAAAACATAATTTTAAAAAAAATACCTGTCTTTCTGTTTGTTTCGGGTAATCTCCGAAAAGCCTGGACCGATTTTGACGGGACTCATTGGCAGATAGCTGATATAATAAGAAGTAACTTCAACTACTTTTATTGTAGAAAAATAATTAGGGTTCCGCGCAAAAAAATTAAAACCCTAAATTACACACGTGTGGAGTAGCGGGGAACAGCTAGTTACAAATAAATAATTAAGATGATAATAATCATCGTCATCATTACAGCCTATTATAAGTTCACTGTTGAACATAAGCCCCTAAGTTGCTATTAATTCCGTCCGTGGACGACGGAATTAAGCTATTTAATTCCGTCCGTGGACGACGGAATTAAAGAGCTTCTGAAGACACGTCCTCCAGGCACTACCCCTAGGACGTGGAGCAGAAGTGCGGTGGTCTTGTTCTTCAAGAAAGGCAACAAAGCTCTATTGAAGAACTACAGACCGATTTCCTTTCTGACCCGCGTCTACGTTCTGTTTTCGAGAATCATTACGAATCGCCTCGCACGCAGACTTGACGTCTTCTAGCCTCGCGAACAAGCCGGTTTTGCCCTTTCCCTTCGGCAAATTGTACAGAATACGGAAGAATATAAACTGGCACTTTGTCTTGCGTACCTATGTGGCCTATGAGAAAGCCTTTGATTCCGTCGAAATTTGGGCTGTGCTACAGTCCCTTCAACGGTGCCAAGTTGACTGTCGGTATATCGAAGGAAGGGTAGGGATACGATGGCTATCTGAATACAAAACCAGAGTACGAAACCTATTCAACTGCAGAGAGGTGTAAGACAAGGTGACGTTATATCATCAAAACTTCACCGCTGCATTGGAAGAAATTTTCAAGCTACTGAAAATTTCTTCCAATGCACCTTAGTTTTGCCGACGATATAGATAGTCATTACGGTAGAATCGCTGAAGGATCTAAGCACTATGCTCAATGAACTCAATGGTGTCTCCCGACGGATAGGTCTTAAGATGAACGTGGACGTATGACGGTAGGAGCATTAAGCTCGAAGTTGTTGACCTGGGACAAATAGTCCGACTAGGTAGGACTAACTTCGACCGAGAGGTCAATCGACGGATTCAACTCGGCTGGGCATCTTTCGGGAGATTACGACACATATTCTTGTTAGGTATACCTCAAAACTTGAAAACAAGATTACACAACCACTGCGTGTTGGCGGTGACGACTTATGGAACTGAGGTGTTGTAATTCACTACTGACCGTACGAGGTCAACTCAGCCAGCTACAGAAAGCCCACGGATGGAACGGATTAGTAAGCTGAAGTGGCAATGGGCAGGCCATATAGATACGAAGAACATCCGATTGGATAGCAAGGTGCTCGAGTGGCAGCCATACCGGAGGCGAAGTGTGAGGCGGCCCCATACACGATGGAATGACGACCTGGTACCTAAATCACGCAGGGAATTGTAAGATACCGTGCTTTGTGTCATTCTCTATGGGAGGCCTATGTTCAGCAGTGGATTTGTCAAGTGCTGTTATTGTAGTGTAGTAGTAGTAGTAGTGATATCAAAAGTTATTGTAATATTTAAAAAAAACGGGTCAGCTTAACTGGAGAAGAACCACGCTCCTACAGAATATCACCCTAAAAATAGCATTTTATCTTTTCATTTGTAGATAGAATATGCACCATGCAAATAGTCTGTATTTCAAATAATCTGTTATAGAGCTATATGACGACCAACGAGGCAGTCAATAATAATAAATATAGGCGTAGATGTCTAAGATATACAGCATCTAGTTACCATCAGTTGGACTGTGCTCGTTAGTCATGTTTCCTTCTATAAAATAACCCCGACCTACATTCAATAGTTATGAAGTAGTATTAAATAAGCAAATTTTTTGACCCGTCTACTTACAACAGTCACATTGATTCAACATTGTTCTCATTACGCTGTTATTCCATATGGCTATCAACATCACGACGGCCATGTGTTTTAATAACAACTCACGTCTGTAACCGATCATTTACAGCGAGTGTCATCACGTGGTACGTTTAAATAAAATATAAAATCAAATACATAACCGAATATTTCATTTTTATACAAAAGTATACGATTGACTATTTTACCAGCCTAGGTATTTACTGCGTAACATAGACCATAGCTTAATTTTCTACGTGGTAAAGTCACATTGCAGCTTTATTATGATTATAGAACGAATAATACTGACGCAAAATAGCAGCTCACTGGATGACATAATATATTTTTAATTATTTTTCCATCTTAGCATCGCTCCTACCTTGGTAATTAGTATATGTACTTATTATAAAATTGAAAACGTGCTCTACCAATAAAACTGTCCCCCTTCCGAAATCGCGATTCCTGAGTCCTCGCTCCTCACAAGCAAAGCGACGTTGCCAAACGTTTTTGGCTTTTGGATACGCGAGGTTGCCGGCACGAAGATCATTGTTTAACTACGAGTAGGTACCAGCTGAGAAAAGATGATTTGTGTATTGAAAACAACTGAACAAGTGACGTGATTGACAAATCACTTTTGTCTCTTTTCCGTTCTAGGATCGATAATAGGAACAAAGAAAAATTTTCTTCTTTAAGATTTCCGTTTAGAGATATAAATAATTCAAATATAATTGATTTTAATATAGAATAATGGTACAAACGAGCACACCGGCCACCTGATAGTAAGTGGATGCTGTGGCCCATAGACTACAAGAATGCTGTAGCCCATAGAATCAAAATGCAGATACGTTGTCACCCCTGAGGACTAAGATGGAATGCCTTGTGTCCAATTAAAAGGGTCTTCGGTTCTCCGTACTTACCATACGAAACACGGCAGCATTAACCTGCTATTTTACGCTGGTATTCGGTGAGAGCGTGGTCCTTTCCCGGTCGAGCCAACCCATTCGTGCTACAACCATAATTTAGCTGGAGCAATGACTCTACCACGTAAAAAGTTAGTAAGCTCTTAACGCTGGTATATTTGTGGCATTACTTGTGATGGACTGTAATGATAAGTAATAAGTGTAACTACAAAAGTTCGAGTTATGATCTCCATCGAGGTAACCACCTGGTTAGATATGCAAAACTTGATGGATGCAAGTGGTTTGCAACCGTGCTTGGTGGTATTCCTTAGCGGTTCAACTTAGGGGCTTATGTTCAACAGTGAATTTATAATAGGCTGTAATGATGACGATGATTATTATTATCTTAATTATTTATTTGTAACTAGCTGTTCCCCGCTACTCCACACGTGTGTAATTTAGGGTTTTAATTTTTGTGCGCGGAACCCTAATTATTTTTCTACAATAAAAGTAGTTGAAGTTACTTCTTATTATATCAGCTATCTGCCAATGAGTCCCGTCAAAATCGGTCCAGGCTTTTCGGAGATTACCCGAAACAAACAGAAAGACAGGTATTTTTTTTAAATTATGTTTTTGTTATAAGTACCGTATATACTTTCCTACGCATTTAGTAAAAAGCTGTTATTTTGAAGTTACAAACAGACGCTTCAGTTTTATTTATTTGTATAAGTTTGATAATATATCGTATAATATTTTGGCTTGTTCGCGAGGCTAGAAGACGTCAAGTCTGCGTGCGAGGCGATTCGTAATGATTCTCGAAAACAGAACGTAGACGCGGGTCAGAAAGGAAATCGGTCTGTAGTTCTTCAATAGAGCTTTGTTGCCTTTCTTGAAGAACAAGACCACCGCACTTCTGCTCCACGTCCTAGGGGTAGTGCCTGGAGGACGTGTCTTCAGAAGCTATTTAATTCCGTCCGTGGACGATGGAATTAAAGAGCTTCTGAAGTGCTTAATTTACTGTTTCCACCACCAGGTTTTCGGAAGCTCAGCTGTAATTCTATTCTAGTCCGGGACCTTGCTATTTACATAAATTGCATTGTTTACATTCAGACACGGAACAATTATTTGTAGGCCATGCAAATACATGTTCTGTGCCGGATTCGAATCTACAGCCCTTTGCGCCGTAACTAAATGCTAGGCCACGGCGCCATGGAACCGTCAAAAGTTTTTATGTGGCCTTATACGTCAGCGCGTGGTTTCTATACTACGTAAAGAAAAATAGTTTAAAAATATTGAAAAACTTGCCGCACCTGTTTACTCAGCTCCGTTTACAACGTTTCTGAGACGCGTGACGTCATAACGTATCAACAAACCTGTAGACTGTGCTTGTTAGTGTAAACCTTCCACTCGAAAACCTTACCCGTTTGTTGTCGGTTCTTCGAGCTATATGGCCCATAATCACAGATGCAGGTGGCTCACGATTGTGTTTTGTAGCATTTCTTGAGGGAGGGTTTAGTTCAAAAATTAACTTGTTCAGGGCTGTAATGATGTCTTTGATTTTACTTTTGAAACCAGCATTTTAATTCAAATAGTGGAGACTACAAATGTGTTGTCAACTCTGAAGACAAAAATGGAATGTATTCTAGCCTGTGATTATACTGGCTCTCTATACCACTGTTACCCAGACAGAAAAGAAGTTATATCAACAGGAAAAATACAAGTATAGTGTATTTACAATCCATTCCGTTTTAAGGCATTCATTGTGAAAAAATGAAGGGAACTTATGACAACCACACTTTTGTATTTGACTGTACCTGTAGGCTCAGGCCAATACATACTACACGTATTTATTTGACTGTACCCGTAGGTAACCGTATCCTTTCCAATGTATTTGACTACCTATAGGTACAGTCAAATACATAAGTGTGGTTGCCATAAGTTGGGAATTTCGTTTGTGTATTTTGCACTTATGTATGAATTGACTATATCAATAGTGCTAAGTTAAAAAAAATATCGGGCTTGATTTGGTTTGTTCGCCAAATTTACGTCATTAAAAGTACCTAAAATAAAAAGTAAGGTTTCATTTCGGTGATACAGTGAACATGTTATGTACATAATAGACAAGATAAAAATTTGAGAGTGTAATCTTTCCTATAAAACGTTCATTGCTAAACACAGACCTGCCCTATAGATTGCTCCATATGGTTATATTTGCCATAGATGCCAAGCCCGTAAGGCGGGATGCCAGCTACAGTTCTTTTATGATTTAATTGTTATTACAAGGACGCTGCTGCTCGTATCCTGGTTAGTTTCCTTCTGTCCTTTCCTATCACACTACGGGACGATATGATGTAGTGGATATTTACGTCGCCACTACACGTTCCGTTGCGGTTGATGTACTTATTATTTATCAATAATATTAGGTAATATTTAGTTCCGTAATGTAATCAATTTATTTTCATTGCTTATTCATATATTTTTAAACATTTTAAGAAAATATTTATCAATAAAATAATTATAATTGAAAAAAAAATATGTGTAATAAATAAATCAGTAATTACACAACATAATTACTTATGTAATATTTGTATACGCACGATATACTTTATTCAGTGAATGCGTTTATAAATACGGAAACTGCGTCAACTTACGACTATTGTATAGTTAATTGAACGTTACATTAATCTGAAAAAATCTGGCATACCCGCAAAACGCGCTTTAATGAGTTAATAAATAAATATTTAAAAAAAAATCTAATATTTGTACGAAGCTAATTATTACAGATTTTATTACATTTATTAACTTTATCATTACTACTATTTACTATTATTTTATATTCGCGACGTTTTGAGTACTTTACAGCATCCATGGTCATGGGGCTCTGAGTCCCCGCATATAATATAAACGTATATATTGCGTAAAACTAGTTTCATTCTAATGTGCACAATTCGCGTAATATGTTTACGAAAGAAGAAGAAGTGAAAATTAAAATAGTAAAATGAGTAATGTCGTCACTTTGCTATTTTTATTAGGCTTATTTTTATTAACCCATTAACGTCCATTTATCATCATACATCAATGTCGCCACTTGCGTACGTAGTACTATTATGTATTCAGTGCTTACGGTAATGAACGGTTTTGTTATTATTATAGGTGTATAAAATAATTACTCACCTTTTTTCCGCTCTTGTGACCGCACTGCTGTAGTAACGTTAAATTTACAGCCTATATACGTCCCACTGCTGGGCACAGGCCTCCTCTCATTTCTAAGAGGGTTTTAAGCCAAGAAAATATCCGCCACGCTGCCCCAATGCTTGTTGGCGAACTTCACATAACATTGAAATATATATTTTTCTTATTTCTCAAACATGCAGGTTTTCTCACGATGTTTCCTTTCACCGCCTAGTACGTTGTAAATCAGCACTTAAAATCGCAATTAATAATTCCATTGGTGCCGGTGGAGATAGGACCCCGGTGGCTCGCGTACTGTAAAATTAAAATTAGAGCGAGCGCTTAACACCTGATCTACCATGATGTGTAATATATTAAAATTAAAAAGAAATACCGATGGCATCGAGCAACCACTGGAGCACAAAATTATTGTTCGCACTTTAATAAAGAGTTGCTAACTCTGTGTGTGAGACAGGGACTGTGACATTGATAAGTGTTTGAGATTGGATCAGAGAAGACGGAATATTAGCGCCTCCATTACAAAGGTGCTGATTGATTTGTGCTGCGTCGGAGGCCTGGAGTTCGAATCCCGCACAAAACAAGCATTTGTAAGACCTACAAATTATAATTATGAATCTGAAAGTTTGTTCACGTGCAAAATTTATGAGTGAGTTATTCATTTAACGCTTCCAGGGATGCGAACCAAGAACAGACCACTACATACTACGAGGCTGTCGCTTTCCATTGTTAGTTTTATACTATAATATCTAAGAAATCACTATATATATATATATATATATATATATATATATAAGAAGTCACAATATGGATTTATTTTCGCGATTGTACTTGGTACGTAGATGAATCGATGAGTTGTTTGTTCATCGTAAAAGTTTCTTGATGTACCTATCGACACAAGTGCCTTTAGGTGAAGGTGAAAGGTTACTTATAAGGCTTTACTTCGCAATAGTGTTTAACTTCGAGTGAAGTGAATAACCTTTTTGTGAGGAATGTAGAAATGGAGCGATTTAAAGTGTGTATTTTTATCTATTCAAGTCTGCGGTTGGCAACACGCCTGCCAAACGTAGCAACTTCAACTTCACTTTGTGGTCGTTTACAGGTCATCACGGTAACGGGCTAGGAGTTACTTCTTACCGTGTTAAAATTAAGGATATATTATCATTATAAAAGCCCGTGTATATAAGCACTTATAAAAGACCAGGAAATGCTTTTTTGTTTGGTTTCGTTCCTACTGTCAGATTTTTTAACATTTAACATTTTACATATGTCATGATGATTTTTGTATTTCGTATTCAATCCTATTAAAAGTACAGGCTGAACATCGGGTGGACACAGGGTGGATTTAGCCATAGTCGCCGCGTTTTGCAACCGCAGTTATTTATTATTTTTCGCAGTTATCTGCTACCCATCTCTTGTTTTAGTTCTACTCTGTCTCCTCTTGCCGTACCCACTGGGTGATATAGGGTAATACGTGTTCATACTACGTCACTGCACGTTTTAAAATATTGTTCTAATTATGAAGTTTATGCCATGAAGTGTGGTGGCAGATTAAGAGAATCCATACCATCATTTAGTCCCATGGGAGTCGTAAGAGGTCATTATGGGATGACGCCAAAAAGATCTTAGAGCTTCCAATAGGTGGTAGCAGTTCGACGACTAAGTATCAGCCGGAGAGCACAGCTGCGTCTCAGTTAGATAGAGAAAGGCAGGCTTCGCCGTCTCCAGGTGGTAGTGGAGGGCGTTTAGGTTCGTGTGAAGTTAGCGTCAAATAGTAGCTTAATGCTGCTGTGTTTCGTATGGTGAGTGTAAAAAACCGGGGACCCTTTTTACTGGAAACGAGGCATTCCACCTAAGTCCTCACGGATTACAACGCATCTGCATTTTGAATCGTAATCGAGGATAAATGTAGATGTCTATGGGCCACAGCAACGACTTACCATCAGGTGAACTGTGTGCTCGTTTGTCATCCTATCCTATAAAAAAAGTTCCCTAATATTGCAGAAATCCACGGATAGCGTGGCAGTTGCCGCCTTGGTCTTATTGCTCAGCTTATCCCGAGCAGTTTTGTCTTGAGCGAAATTTTGAACGCCCCTCCCCAGAACACGCAATGCAGACGAAGCACTCAAGCTCAGGAGCGGAGTATCTTGATCGTGGATTCTCAACAAGGGATTCTCCATTACCAGGGGTGCTGGTACCCTTTTGAGGTAGTATCTCGTTTGATTCCGCTACCATGTTGATGGTGGGCGGGGGGGGGTTAATTGGACTTCCGACCACCTACACTCACCAGACGAAACGCAGAAGCAGAGCCTCTACGTTACGCTGGTTTTCTGTGAGATCATATTATCACCCTATATATATATATATATATATATATATATATATATATATATATATATATATATATGCTTCATATTGTCAGTGTAGGGAACTGGAGACTGTTTATTTTACTGGAAACAAGGCATTCCACGTTAGGCCTCAAGGATGATAATCATCTGCAGATTAAAGTGTCTATAGGCAACGGCGTTCTCTTACCATCTGGTCGATTGTGTGCTCGTTTATTACCCTTATTCTATAAAAAGTCAACTGTGTCGTAACAGCCGACAAAGGGAAACAAACCAGGATATAAGCAGCAACGTCTCCCTAATAACAGATATGGAAATAAATTGCGTGCCAAAATCCCATGAGGCTCTATCTATACTATATCTAATAAGCTTAAATAGAAGAAAAAAACAGGATATAGGTATTATATGTTGTTTCAGTATTTTTCTTTATTCAGTAACCTCTAAAATATTCAATCGAGTGGAGAATGTCTAAATATCTTAGGTGTTTACATATTAGGTGTTTATCGTAAAGACACGTGTTTAGCATAAGTTCATGTGAGTTTGTCAATACATTGTGTTCACTTGCGGTAACATAATTTATGTGATACGTAGGCATTTATAATATTTGCTCATCGACTTTTGCATAATATTCCCGTATAGGTTTTTAGGCGTTCTTTCTAACATATACAATTAATCTTCTCGTGTATTAAATGAAACTAATTTTACTTATTTCATCGCGTTTCATTTTAACTTTTTATTTACCGTCTGGAATATGTTACACCTGCAAATATATGTGAATAACTGCTGGAAATCTCGAAAGCAATGTAGCAGTGGGGTAAGAATATTCGCTACCTGATATCGTCCTGTGGGTGAAGAAAGACGTGATGGAAGAAAACCAACTAGGAGATGGACGGCAGCGTCTTGTTAACGTTGCCAACCGTCCTGCCAAGCGTAGTAACTATGGATAATATGAGGGAATTTGTGGAGTGGCCTATGTTCAGCAGCGAACTTTTGATAGCCTGTACTGATGATATGATGATGAGTTGTTATATTACTGGGTGATAAAAAATTTTAATTTATCGTATCATATTTTTGTATTTTTATTAAGCTATTGCATAGCTTCTATCGCGGGCGTGGAGCGCGGGGACCGAATCCAGAAATTCCGTAACGAAAAAAACCTCACGCTCCCCACTCCGACGGGCACGGAGGTGTGGCGTTGAAAGCCGTGCATCGTCTAACGTCGTTTCAGTTCGGCAGACTTCGGCACGGTGTTTGTGTGCGTGCGACTAGACGTATGCGTGTACACTAACTGCTAACTCAATGATAAAAATTCCTGAATAACCTACATGTATTGTAAGATATTAAAAATATTTTAAACAATATTAACTTCTCATTTATTCAATAAGAGAAAAAAAATTGTTTTCTTATCGGTCACCACGCTCAAAAAGTGTAACATGATTTAATATCAAGGACTTAACTGCATAAATAAAATAAATAAATAATTATAATTGCATAAGTTGATAAAAAATCCTATGCAATAGCTTTACCGCGGCAGTCACCGAGTGCCATACGTATTTTTTATAATATGCGTTGCCTTTGTTAATAAATAAATAAATAATTTTTATTTCATTTCCAATTACACATGTTTACATACAGGAACAAAATTTGATTACAATTAAATAAAGTAACAATTAGTCTAATAAAAATAACAAGCAATAAAAAAATTAAAACTGTGTAGCTTAATAATGTAGCATCTACAGAAGAAAAATTGAAAAGTCACGTTTATAATATTATTATAAATTAGTTTCAGACCACCTATTACATAAAAATTAATTGCTATCCATTAGTCTCACAAAAATTCGAAATGGCTGGACCGATTTTGATGACTTTTCTGTGTGTATTTGAGTGGCTCCTTGGATGGTTTAGATTCACAATTGGATCCATTTAGGTATTACTACTAAGCGTTTTGGTCACGAGAAAACTAATCCCTAATGCAAGCGCCCCCTACCGCGCAAATCTAGCGCTGCATTTTTAATAGTTTGATTAGACGACTTAACTATTATTTTAGCGCTGCAGCGAACTTTCTAACTCTTACCAAAATGAAGCAAACATTTGGTTCGGGATGTCTCTTCTATACGTTAGTAATATAGTTCGATGATTGAACCCGGTAAGTTGCGCTGTTATCGAGATACAGATATCACCCATGTGAAACCAGGACAGATCACTAGTATATTCATGCTAACCAGACGAGGTTACCATACGAATACACCATCCAAATACCAACCGGTCCAAATCTGCAATGTTGCTTGACAAGGTTTACCTTATTATTTTGCATACCTACAAGTTTTTTTTAAGAAGTAACAATAATTAAATTATAATTTGATGAAAATCAAGAGAATCGTCGTACAGTAAACTGGCCGTTATCTTGACTTTATTCGACCTTGACATTTTGATGTAAAACTTCTTGACGATGGTTGTGATTTGAAACTCGATTAAACGAAAAAGCTACACTAAAAAGGGACAAACATATACATCTATAGGATTTAGCCTGCGACAGAATGAGAAATTTCTAAATCGAACATTCATCAGGTCCCTTTGTCATGTCAATTATCAACAACTCCCAGACTCGATAAAAAATATAGAAAAAGAGACTATATACATAATTAAAGTACAGGAATTTTTAATTCGTAAATACTACTACACACAGAATACTTAAATGATAAATCTTAAATACCTACCTTTTACCTTTCATTTCAAAAATACCTACTGTTGCCATATTACAACATAGTGTATTCATCATTATTGTTTCATTATAATGGCCCTCCTCTCTCTTAAATGCCGTGGGCCTGCAGGGCCCATAATCTCATATTTTTAAGTTAAAACTTAAAATTTTCTCAACACCTTAATTGTAACATTATGGATGCAATAAACAATATGAATACGATATATTAATAGCGTCTAGGCAATCTAGCATCTATTTTTCGTACCAGCCCGAGAGTCAATCAATTATTGTTCTATAAAATATCTTCACCTACAGAATTAAATAGATAGGGCTATTTTAGTCACAATTTTCTGATCGTTTCACTTCTACCGCGAGTATTCGTCACACCTATTTTTTTTATAATCAGAAACAAAAATTATTTTCAACCTTCGATGTTCAATAATAAAATTTATTTTTCATATCGTTTTGGTATAATTTTTATATTCACAATTACGAAAAAATGTATAAAATGAGAAGTATCTTAAAAATGTACACGCCACCATACACGCCAATCTATCACAGAATACCAGAGTGAACCAGCAGAATAATGCTGAGGTTTCGTTGGTGAGTGTAGAAAGTTGGCGACCCATTTTACTTTAAACGTGGTAAAGCTATACTGCAGCTATATTATGGTTGTAGTACGAATTGGTCGGTCTTTTTACTGGAAATAAGGCATTCCATCTTAGTCCTCAAGGTTGGCACCGCATCTGAATTTTGATCCTGCATCGAGGATAGACGTCTATGGCCGTAGCATCCACTTACCATCAGGTGGACTGTGTGCTCGTTTGTTACCCTAATTCTATATTTAAAAAAAAACTCCATCTTAGTCCTCGGGGGGTAACGACATGTCTGCGTTTTGATTCTAAATCGAAGATAGATATAGTTGTATTTGTGCCATAGCATCTACTTACCTGCAGGTGAAATGTGTTCTTTCTTTCGTTTTTTTAAATTCTTAATTCAAATTTACTAACGGCTGTAATAAAACTTGCCTGAAGGCAAATTGTTTGCTTTTCTTCTTTAGACTCTGTATACAGATTATAAATGAAAAAAGGTCACTTTTTATTTCTCAAGGAATTTACAGATAATCGTTGGTCTTATTTCTGCACGGTTGACCGATTTAAGTCTTGCAAAAGTTACGCTAAAAAGTTTCAGAAATCGGTGCGAAGTCATAATTGTAAAGAAGTATTAAAGCCGAGATATCAGAAACTATTATATACTGTGTTTCTTATTACTAGAAATGAGGCATTTCATCTTAGCCCTCAAGGGTGATAACGCGTTTCGGTTCTTAAATAAAAATAGATATAGGTATCTATGAGCCATAGCATACACTTACCGTTAAGGTGGACTGTATCCTTGTTAGTTACTGTTATTCTGTAAAAAATTAAAAAGAACTAACGAATGTTTCAAAATCAAATGTTGTCTGAATAGTTTCATAAAAAACTGCATGACTGATGAACTAAAAGAGCAAAAACCTGCTGAAATTCTTACATTGATAAAATAAATTGATAAAATCTGATATTTAAACTTTAAATAAGTTATTATTAAAATATTTAAAGTTTAAAGATTAGATTTTATCTGGTATGTTATCTGTTGGTTATGGTAATTTAAATAAACTTGAAATAAAAAGGTATATTAGATAAATTTACACATACATAATATAACTTACATAAAAAGCGCAGGATGCTCTTAACTCTATTCTTATAAATCATAGATTAATTCCCCAATACTCAAACGTTACTCAATTCTCGCTGACTAGTCTCGTAACGGTATCTTAAAAATTACCCTACCTTTATAAATATTCAGAAATCAGCTTTCAACAACAATTAATCACAGAAGGCCTTCTCATGGTGTCTACACTCATATGACGTGTTTTAATGAAGTAATTGTTGCAAAAGAGCAGTTAGTCCAGCTTATGGCAGGTGGAAGCTGTGAATCACAGACACCAACAGCCATAGAATCAAAACTGCAGATGCTTTGCAATGCAGCACGTTCTCTTCACTCACCATAAAAAACAGCAACAGTATACTTCTAACTTACGCTCGTACTCTGTGAGAACGTGGACCTTCCGCGGTCGAGCCGACATATTCGTGTTGTAACCAAAATACATCCGCATCTTGGCTCTGCCAAAATTAAAACCCATCAAAAGTCAACAAAGCTTACATGTGCCATACTTCTCACAATTGGCAGGCGTACTGACGACCGCATTTTTTATTTTATTATGTTTTTGTCAGGGAGATACTTTTGTCTGTCTCTAACTTCAGTTTCCATCTTTTGTGTCTTACGACCTCTCTGATTTGGGTAGTGAATTCTCTTATTTCAACTATCCGTGATCACATCCGAGAGGTCAAGCGACGGATTCAACTCCGCTGGGCAGCGGAACATTCATTCATTTGATACACATCTTCTCGTCCGGTATACCTCAAAACCTGAAAACGAAAATGTACAACCATCATCATCAGTCTGCGGTATTCCACTGCTGGAGAAAGGCCTTTTCCTTAATGACGAATGACGATTATGAGCGTCTGTGATGAATGCCTCTCCGGAAAATGTAATTTTAATTAATTAAAATGACGCGTAGTTTATCATTAACATCATTAATTACAGCTCTTCACAAGTCCACTGCTGAACATAGGCCTCCCTCAAGGAATGCCGCAAAGTACGGTCTTGAGCCACCTGCATCCATCGACTTCTTGCATGTCTTACCAATTCGTCACTTGATCTAGTGGGGATTCGCCTACACTTCGCCTACCGGTACGAGGCTGCCACTCGGGAACCTTTTTTCCCCATCAGCAGTCGGTTCTTCGAGCTATATGGCCGGCCCATTGCCATTTCAGCTTACTAATCCGTTGGGCTATATCGGTCACTGTGATTCTACTGCGGATATCCTCATTTCTAAATGTATCACGCAGAGAAACTTCGAGCATAGCCATCTCCACAGCTCGCTGAGCGACCTTGAGCTTACAGCCAACAGTGAAGGATGACGTCTCAGATCCATAACTTAAACGTAAACTTATCATACATACATAACTTAAACTTATCAGATCCATAACTTATTAATCAGACTTGTGAAGAGCTGTAATTAATGATGTTAATGATAAACTACGCGTCATTTTAATTAATTACAATTACATTTTCCGGAGAGGCATTCATCACAGACGCTCATAATAGTCATTCGTCATTAAGGAAAAGGCCTTTCTCCAGCAGTGGAATACCGCAGACTGATGATGATGATGACTTTTAAAAAAAATTAAAACCACTATTACTTAATTTCGACTCTGCTTCGAGTTTTTATGATGTAATACATATATATTATTTCCTCTTTCAACAGATTCAGTTCCTGAAATATGATTCCAAATAGACCTTTTTTCGGATCGCATTCGGACACGTCCGCCATAAACGTGAAAAATTTGGTAAAGTTTGCTCGAGTGCTGTGCGTTCTTTTAAAACTAACACACCTTAACAAATGTACGTCTTGTTTACTTATTTGAAATGATCTCATAACTAAAAACTGAATGTTAGTTATGTAAGAATTTTAGCGTTTTAGTAATTAACGTTTACTTTACAATTGCGCATGCGGCATCATATGTGAATGTATTGTGTGTTATTTGAATCGTTTGACTAAAATCCATAGATAATAGAAAAAATTTATGCGACCTATATGCGACTACATCTATCCGGCGACTTTTGTCTTTGGTTTGAATCCAAATCGTCGCCAACATATGTGCATCACAAACAGTAAACAGTCGCGATTTAGATAATCTAGTTGTGTTGTGGTAGAGATGTGACGTCCAAATCTACTTGTGATCTTATAGCATATATGTTATGGGTTATGACCGGTATCTATGAAAGTGATTTATGGTAGTACATTAGTAATAGAAACGTTAAACGGTAGCTTGTATTTAATTTAAATGTTTACTTATGTTAAATGCTAATCGCTATAGTACGACGGCTCCTCTCTCAGAATCGCAGTTGCCTGAGGGCTGCGAGGTCTGATTCCGCACGGAACAACTACTGGTCTGACCTATAAATGTTTGTTCCGGGTCTGGATGTTAGTCGCTGTGAAATTTTTGTACGTAAACTGCACCAACGATACAGGAGAAAATCCTAGTATAGAGGTAGCTCGAGTTCCTACTATAATCGAATAGAATACTTTTCATCTTTGTTTCGAGCACTCCCATTCGAGTTGCTACTAATGCACTAAAGCACTCTGGTAGGATGAGCCGGCCATTACATCGAGCATCGAGCGCTTGTTAACGCAAGTGGAGTGCTTTTGTGTCAGCGCTTACACTTGTTGGCATTTATTTTATAGAATAAATGTGACAAACGAGAACTATCCACCTGATGCTAAATGGATGCTATGGCCCATAGATATCCACATTATCCTCGATTAAAAATGCGTTGTTACCCCTGTGACTAAAAGGAAATGTCTCGTTTCCAGTAAAAATGATCTCCGGTTCTCTACTCTCACCATACGAAACACAGTAGCATCAAGATGATATGTTACGCTGATATTCTGTGAAAGCGTGGTCCTGCCCCGGTCGAGTCGATCCATTCGCGCTGCAACCATGATACTGATGTAGCGTGGTTGTACCACCCAGAACCAATATACCGCGTATAGTGTTGTAATGTACCTCCTGCGCAGTCGATAGCTTGCGACATTATTCGGTAGACCTTCAACTATTCTTAATGGAACTGACATTACCCAAATTTTCGACACCATTTGGCTAAATAAACGAACATGAACAAAAACCTATTTTTGGTGAAATTCTCCAAAACGACTTGCCTCACAGGTGTGCTAGGTTTACACCGACATCTTCGCCTTGATTTTCACACCAATAAGTACATAAATTTATTTTTCTACCTTTTTTAGATACCGTATAATATGTGTGACACAAAACAAAACGACAAAACTCACAATATCTACATCGGTTTTTCTGGAAAGGTACGGCTTAGGGGCTTCAAGAAAAGAGCTTACTCCTTTCTAAAAGGCCGGCAACTCATCTTCAATTCTCCTGGTGTTGCAATTGTTCATGGGCGGCAGTTGTCACTTACCATCAGGTGAGCCGAACAGTCATTTACCCGCTCTTCTATAAAAAAAAACATCAAGAAGTTTAATACACATAGTATTATATAATGTCCAATTATAATAATAAGATTATAATAATAAATCATTTATTCTCTCTTCAAAAATTGTACTTTTAAAGTTAATAATTTTCTACTTAGGTCCCAGGCCCTGCTTTGAGAGAGACTGGCCCCTGATGTAGGTTTTTGTGAGAAAAAAAAAACCTGTGTTACGGGTCACCAGGGCCCCAAACTGCGCACATAATTAGTAGCAAAATTAAAAGTTATGAAAGCTATTGATATAAAAAGAACGTATAAATCGTTGCAGATATTTTAAGCTTGTTTAAGTAGGTGTGAAGGTTCAATAAGAGTGGGAGTGTAAACGTATGAACGTTGCAAATTTTGGGAGTGTAAATGTGTAAATATGTGTAAGTGTGAGTACAAAGTTAGCAGCTATGAGTGGAATGTGGCCAGTATGAATACATTATTTACATCTTTTTTTATACTACGTGTGTTTGTCACTAAACTCCTAAACGGTTGGACCGATTTTGATGAAAGGACATTACTCTGCGCCCGTACATTGTTGGCCATGGAACCAAGAGCATCAGAAAATTGTGTGTTGTATTGTCGATCATTAGTGAATTCCTATGTGATGTTATTTTTATAGCGGACTAGCTGCAGAAAAGAAACATTTCAAAAAAAGTATCAAAAAGGATCGCTACTATAATATATTTATAAGTCTATATTTAGTTTGTAATTAACAATAAAGAATAAAGGGTTGCCATAGTTTACGGTCACGAAAAGTATTAACAACAAGAGTATTTTTTTTATATAAAACATGTAACGAAACCATGTGGTTCCCGTTAAGTGCGTTATCAGAATCAGTATTCAAACATAGAGAAATAACTTTTTTCGGAACCATTATTTTTATTTTAATTAATTTTAAAGTTGCAAATTGCCATCCAGTTTTGTGACCTCTACATTGTTCGGGGATTGTCAAAGACCCCGATTTACCGATGCTCGTATCAGTTTGAGGGAGAAAATCACATATAATTTGCAAATTAAAATTTATTTTAATTGTATTAATTTTTTTAATGGTTGAGTTTTTGAAAAAATAAACCAAATATATACGTTTGAATACTGATTCTGATAACGACGTTAACTGGAACCACAAGGTTTTTGTTATAAGTATGGTGTATTCATGTCGTTGATTAACAACAAATTAAATACTCAAAAAAAATTATTTATTAATAATGAACTTATACCCAGCCATGCGAGTTTAAAATATAATTTATGCAATATTTATTTTTTACAAGCAAAATTTTCAATGAGTAAAATTTATTGAATTCTTATAAAAGATTAATGTCAAACTTCTTTTGATAGGATTATCTTAATTTTTTTATGCGGTTAAACTGAAATTATATAAAAAAGACGAAATTTGAAAAATTAAATAAATTGAATGGGAAGGTACTATAGGAGAAACGAAGAGTCTATCTACTGGTGATTAACCACTGTAGCTCATAGCACATCACACATCAGGTCATATGTCTTCGAAATATGTACTATTCATAATTTTCCAAACGTACACGTTTCCTCACAACGTTTTTCTTAACCACTGAAAAAGTGGAAAATCATCACTTAAAATTGCAAAATGCCTCGTTACCAGAAAAGGAAAGATATTTAATATCTCCTAATGACCCCGTTTGAAGGTGTATCCCTTTGTATAACAAGTCTATGCATAAAATGCTTGAAAAACTTACCTTTAATATATAGCAACATTTCTTGAAACACTAGTGACTTTCTCAGGTCGCTGCAATGTTCTAAAACAAGTATTTAATGGCTCAGACGATAACATTTTAGTTATAGTTCAGCATTCTACTGGTTCTCATCGACTTAGCATACAGACCACGTTTTAACCGCAGATTTCGCTCATTTAAATATGTCAAGCGGTTCCACAGCGAAAGCTAAGTTGAATCAAAATGCATTAATGTGGTAGAACTACGGTTATTACGGTATAGGTCGGAGGTAAATGCGTAATAAATACAGGAGGGAGAATAAAAACCGCAATTTATCATAAAGCAGAAACTTTAATATCAGTAAGAATCGTTAAAAAAGCACAGACAGATCACTGATGTTAAGTGGATGTTGCGACCTATTAAGAATGTTTGATCTATCAGCAATTATAAGTAATAATTAAATAAATTTTATGTATTCAATAAATAACTTTTCTTTTACTTTTTAGTTAAAAAAATTCAAGAAAATACTTGATACGGCAATGAAAAGACGCTTCTGGCTAGAAACGTCCTTTTTAACTTAGTATTTTTTAAACGTCTTTCCTACTTAGTGATAATGTGTTACCAGGTTCTAGTTAACTAAATAAAAAAGACGTTAATAGCCATTTGCTGCTTTTCAACTTAGTAATACTAATATTCAATTAACTAAAAAATAATAATACCCTGCACATTGTTAGATCACCGACAATCCTAAACCTTATTTAAACTGAAGTACGTTTTAAGATGATAATTATCATGTATTAAATAAAACACAAAGTATGAGAATCAGGCTTATATTTCTTTTTTTAAAGAATATAAAAAATAGCAATTACAAACCTCTCATAAAATAAAGTTAAACTCTAAACTCGAGTTAAACTCTTCTATTAGAAACACAAATTAAGTATCAAAACGATCTAAGTTTGTATTTATAATTAATAATAATAATCACAGCTTTTTAAGGAATCTCTTATATTGAAGTCTTAATCTTATACTTGAGTGAGATCAAACTAACACTACGACTTATGTGTATATCATAAAATAAAAAAAAAATAATAATAGCAATAACAAACCTCTCTGAACTTATAATAGCTACTCTAAGTTACTCTTCTAAAAACAAATATTAAAAAAGCTATCTAAGTTTGAACAAATTATACTTAATATTAGCAATAATCACAGCTTTATAACTCTTGTAAATTTAGTCTTCATCAACTTGAGTCAGATCAACACTATTTTTATCAGTAGGTAGATTATACCAAAACCATTTTCTGTTGTCTGGCATTAAGGGTGTCAGTTTTTGTATGATCGCTGTCTTGCGCTCTTGAGTAATGCCTCTATACCGATTTTTTTGGTTTTGAGGTGGTATCCCAGATTTTATATTTTTTAATCTCAGAAAGTCAAGTGAGTATTCTTCTTCATTGTGGAAAGCAGTCTTATAATAAATGATGTGGGTGCCTCTAAGGAATGTTACTTCACGCATGTCACAGAAATAAGCACGAGGGGAAGAATTTTGTAGTTTGTAAGTTGAAGAACTGTCTTCAAACTGACATTTATCCATATTCATTACTTTAACGATAATATTTGTTCTGGTGTTCGATACTGCTTGATGAAAGTCTTCGAAATCATAGATGTGTTTCTTCCTCTTCATAGATTTCTCCACTTTATGATGGAATTCGTCTGCTGCCATGTGCGTGTGGCCTACCTCTAAATATTTTAATGTAATCTTTTACGACTGAATTAACAAGATGGAGCAAATAAGAATACAAACTTCAATTTTTATTCTCGGCTGCACAGTTATCTAACCAGATGACTACATTTTTCTATTTGCCTGCAAAAAAGCTCTGAAACAGCTTATTATGTTACTCATTTTGCGACCAGCAATTGCTTCATGCCATATCGCAGCATAGGTTTGCAAAGTAGCATTGTTTTTTTTGTCGCCTATTGGCACAAAACTTTCATTGAATACGATTACTCTTGGGCAAAACATTACAATTTTAAATTCTTCAATGTGTGGGATCATAATTACTTTCTCTAAATCAGCTGCAAAATAGGCAGTATCTGAGGTGATGTTTGCGTTATTTTGTTTTTCTACATCTTTTTTGTATGCTTCCCTGGCTGATGTGTATTTTTCCCGGTGTCGTTCGTAATCTCGGCATTCTTGACAATTTCTGTGTCTTTTCTCATTGTATTCCGGATTGTGGATAAAAAACTTTTCACACGCCTCACACTCTTCATGTCCAAGTTTTGTAAAACATATATTTAACTTCTTCACAACTTTTCTGTAGTAGTCATAAGAAATCTGTTCGTGAACAGGAAGGTCTTTCATGTTTTGTTGTTCGTAAAAGTCTCGATACATTCTGGTCACTGTTAGGTCAGACGGAAGATATTTTCTATTTGGAGCGTGCTCTCGTCTGTAGTGGGAAATTGAAGGATTAAAAGAATTTATATGTTCTACAATTTTAGTGTCGTCCAACTTTTTTGGATTAGGATTGGTTCCTCGCTTATCAACTGGAATGTTGTTTGTTATGATGCATAAGGCGTTTCTTACAGATTTATCATTTTTTCGACTGTAACCCAGTGTTTCTAGAAAAAATACTTTGCAAACATTCACTTTTACCCCTGTTTCATTTGTCAGAAAATATAATATGCTTACGTTTCTTGGCAGTTTTCTGTTTTCTTTAACGGTTTTTCTCTTAGGATCTTCTTTGGATGTGTTATTTATTATGAAATACTGTTGCTCTTTCCAAGACGTGTTTCTAAAGTGATGGTTTAGATTTTGTCGTGCTTCTTCTGTAAACTGGGTATGATATTTTTTTACATCCATCATTACACCCTGGCTTAAGTTTATATTTAGATTCCATATCTTTCAGTTTTTTAATTTGTTTTCTCTGCGCCGGTGATTCATCATACTTCTTACGTTTTCTGATAGTCCTCTTTTTTTGTGAAATTTTGTGGCGTATCTTCGTCGCTTGAGACTTCAGGTGACTCAGGAATTGTGACGTTAATTGACGGTGATTGGGGGATGGTATTTGTAGAAGAATCTGAATCTTCTGAACATTTTGATTTAAACTTGAGGGTAAATAAATTTTATCAAAACCTGAATCATCTGAATCAAAATCCAGGATGCTGTCTGAGCTGTTATGAAGATCCGCATCATTCAAAGAGTTATTTTCGTTCGTAGTAGATAAAGGCAGCTCATAATAATTAGTATTCAGGTTTGACTCCTGGGAAGAACTGGTTGATCGCACCAGCGAAATTATTTTTGAGCATCGATTATGTCGCATTTTGTCACACTGAAACAAATAAATAAACAAAATACTTAGAAAAAATCACCGGCGCAGAAAAAATAAATGAAAAAACTGAAAGATATTATCTGAATACAAACTTTCATATCCCACTATCTACAAAAAACTCATTATGGTAATAATCAAACAAGGTATAAAATGTATAAACTGCAAACCTCTTCATTGTGATAGTTGGTACTCAACGGTGTAAACAAATTCGAAAAGAAGCGTTTAGCTAGATTAAGGTGTTGTTTTCTAACCGATATATTTAATATTGAAATGTTTTAACATAAAAGTAGGTATATTTATTTGTGTCACCTGTTAGGTTTACAGTTTTTTCAATCTTAAATTACTCATGGGTATGCTTAAATATACATAAATTATAATTCCAGCAGGTTTGACTTATGATTCTTCCGTAGTTATAGCTCGAAGAGCCGCGCGCGCGTGTTATCACTCTGTCTGCCTGGACGCAACTGAAGCGCAGTATACCAACCGCGAGCCCCACTTCACCCCGCACAACTAGCAATATTAAGTAGGAAAGGCACTACTGCCACTTGCGCCTGCCCATTTTTCGTAATACTTACGCTAAAAAGGCACATCTACGCAGAAAAGTATTTTCTTCTTATGACCATGCAGAAGTGTCTTTTCATTTTATGATGAATTAAATATTTTGTAAATAAATAAGACGCTTCTACTAAAATTCGTTTTTTCAACTTAGTGGACTTCAGAAACGTCTTTTCTATTTAATAATATTTGATTCATATCGCAGATTCGTCTTATTTAACAGTAAGATTTATAGGGTTCCGCTTAATTTATGCGAAATATAAAAATACTGGTGGATGCCATTTTTTTACTGATTTAGAACATTTATGTAACTCCATTTCGAAAAAAATGTTAGATACGTCTTTTTTCCTTATGGCGGCAGAAATGGAATGCCTCGTTTCCAGTAAAAAGGGTCTCCGGTTTTCTACAAATACAGCAACATTAAGGCGACACCGTGAAAAAATGCACCCCCTTTCATCGAATAGTATAGGACTATGACACCACTAACGAAAGTGGGATTTTGATATAGGTAAATTCATGTCTTTATCTTGAATTTGATTGCTCAAAAACACGATTGTATAATTTTGACTCGATCATAATTATTTGCGAAAACACCTCTAAAAAATGACTATAGTTGAAATTACGACGAAATCATTTGATCTCTACATTTGGGAATCACTCAAATATATTCATAACATCAATATTCATAATTTACTTGCTCATTATTTTGATAACTTAAATCAATAATTTTTTTAAAAATATTTTAAGATTCTGACAATTTCTAAGCGCTTTTAATCGTCGCGGGCGCTACGCAATTTTAGACCTTATGACGGCGTTTCTTCAAGTTATTATAGAAATTATGTATTCACTCGGATCAGTATGGCGATAGCGTTTTCGATGTGTCGTCTTAAGCTGTTATATTACGTAGGTATTCTGTGAGAGCGTGGTCCTGCCCCGGTCGAGCCGACCCATTTGTGCTACAACCATAATATAGCTGCAGCGTGGCTCTATCACCTATAAAATCAAATGAGTATACAACTCATATATTTTGTTAGGACTTATTAATTGCGATGGCGAGTGTATGAGAGTACAGTTTTAGAATTAGGATAAAGATGGAATGCCTAATTAACGTTCAAAAGCGACTCCAGTACTCTGTGTTTATTTTTTTAACAACATTTTGATACAAATTTCAGTTGGTGAACTACATCTCAGCAGTCACTAACTTTAACCACTAGAATAGAACTAACTAGAATAGAACTAAATAGTTTGTAATAAAATCTCCTCCGCTTAGTGCGCGACTACTTGGTGAGATTGACTATTATTATCAGAGGTTTTTCGGGTTGATATGGTTTAGTGACCCAAAGGAGCCTACTTTTTTCTTAATTCCCGCAAACACATTCGCGTTTCCTCTGGTGCTATGTTCATGGGCGGCGGTCATCACTTATCTTCAGATGAGCCGCATATTCTTCGTTCTTTTGCCAAGCTCACCTCTACTACAAAAACAATATAATTATAAGTAATTGAGTTGAATCGCTTTTTACCTTTTAGGGCTCATTTTTCAATCGTCAACTAAAAGTTTTTTTTTATAGGATAGGGTGACAAACGAGCACACAGTCCACCTGATGGTAAGTGGTTGCTGCGGCCCATAGACATCTACATCTATCTTCCATTACAAATCAAAATGCAGATGCGTTGTCGCCCGTGAGGACTGAGATGGAATGCCTCATTTCCAGTAAAAAGGGTCTCCGGTTCTCTACACTCACCATACGAAATACAGCAGCATTAAGCTACTATTTCACGCTGGTATTCTGTGAGAGCGTGGTCCTTCCCCGGTCGAGCCGACCCATTAGTGCTACAACTATACTACTAATATAATTGCAGCATGGCTCTACCACGTATAATATGCATCAAATAACTTGTGACTTGACTGAATATAAGTGAAAAAATTAAACTGAATTATACACATAACAGTTATTTTTAATTTGATTATGTTCTATTTTATCTTATGAGTAAAGCTCGACACACACGGTTAGTTAACTGATCAGTTGAGCTAATGTACACCAAAAAGATTTTATCAAATTATTGAAAAATCCATATCGTATTGAATTATAATATGCAAATATCAGCCTTACCGTCGTAGGTAGTCTTTCCATTGTAATAGAGTATTCTCATTGATTTTTTTATTTGCAAACTTTGTAGAATAAAAATGTTTTTAATATAAACATCGACAAGCTACTGGACTAGAAAGGATAACGTATAAACATAAATTGCGAACAAACTCACCATAGATTTTCCGACGATATATTAATAAAATACCTGGACGATCTTAACACTATGCTCAATGTCCTACATAGTTTCTCCCAACGGATAGGTCATAAAATGAAAAATTACAGGAAAAAAGGTCAAATGTAACGTCCATGTCTCTCCTACGACGCTAATTGTTGCGAAATCTACGCTCAAAGATGTTGACGTAAATTCAACATTGACAGGTCAATCGACAGATCCAACTCGCTTGGGCAGCGTTTGGGAAACTGCGACAAATCTTTTTGGATGATATTCTTCGGAACCTGCACTTTTTATACGTGGTATAGCCACACTGCAGCTATATATATTATGGTTGTACTACTAACGGGTCGGCTCGACCGGAGAAGGATCACGCTCTCACAGAATACCAGCGAAAAGTAGCAGCTTAATGCTGCTGTTTCGTACGGTGAGTGTAGAGAACCGGAGACCCGTTTAACTGGAATCAAGGTAGTCAAGCTTAGTTCTCACGGGTGACAACGCATCTGCATTTTGATTCTTAATCGAGGTTAAATGTAGGTAGGTGACTATCGGCTACAGCTTACACTTGCCATCAGGTGGACTGTGTACTCCTATTCTATTAAAAAAAACTTTATTACTCTAGCCATATAAAAATGAATAATATTAATATTTTTCTTTGTGTAGTTTAATCTACTAAACACACAAAAAATAATATGAAGTGTCTGTAGCGTTAAAAAAGTTAAAGTTACAGCCTATATACGTCCCACTGCCGGGCACAGACCTCTGATTTCTGAGTGGGTTTAAGGCAAGGAAGTGTCCGTCGCGCTACCCTAACGTGTTGAGAAACTTAACAGGTCTTCCATATATTTTTTATGTCGTAGACATGTAGTTGTTCATCACGATATTTTCCTTCACGTATAACTAAATCAGCACTTAAAATTTCAATTAACAATATCATTGGTGCAGGCAGGGATCGAGCCCGAGTTACTCGCGTAATGTGACTTTACAGCGAGCGTTGACCATCTGAGCTACCATGGTTGTCTGAATATTGAAAAACTGCTTTATATTGAACCGGGGGGATACTTGCATGCCGTTGGGACGTAAACAACCACTTTTAAAATTTGTGTCTCTCTCTCTCTCTTTCTCTCTCTCTCTCTCTCTCTCTCTCTCTGTACTAGCGACAATCTTCGGAATTACTGAACCGATTGTAATGAAATTTTACGAAAGATACCGACCAAAGCCAGGAGTGATCGGGCTATATTTTATTTATAAAAAACCGAAATATTGATCAAGTATATAATAAATAGATTTTATTCAAGCAAAGCTAGAGCAGATCTCTAGTTTTTATTAATAGAAATAGAAACAAAAACTTTTTATATTCAATGTGGATGTTTATGGATATACGGATAAATAACACTTGAAAGTCACTTTTTTTTTCATTTACCACTGGTTCGCAAAACAAAAAAAAAACCACTGTCCTGGGAAGAACCAGCAAGAAACCTAATGGGACAATTTTTTTAAATAATATTCCCAACATATTATCATAATTTTGGGAACACTGTCTGATGTACACATAACACTATACGAGTTGACAGATAGTTGCTCCTGTGTTATAATTTGAATAATTGTTTTGAAGTGGATTTAATATGTAAATATTGTGGAATATTGTGTGTTAATGTCTGTGTAAATAAACCTCAAGTTATTTTGTCACCGACTGTCTGCAGGCTCACATCATACAGATGACATTCCTGCCTCTGTAGACTCCGGACGTGTCCGTTGAGTTCACTCCCTTCACTACACTCTCATAGCTTATGCACGCAGTAATATTATCTTCACGCCCAGTTTTGTGGTGCGCGAAGCACGCTGCCTCGGGTGACAGCATTCTTACAGTGAAGTTTATTGGACGATTGTTGTGGTGCAAAAAGTGTTTTGTGCGTAACTCTCCTTCCTGGATTTCTGGTTTCTCGGCAAACCGTAAGTAGAGTAAAACACAAGCGCCGCCTCTGAGGGGGCCATCTACCTTAATTTTGTGTTGCTTGTTGTATTAGGTAACAGCTAGGTACTCACCCTAGAGTACCAACGCGCTAGGTATATAGGCGTTGATTTTAGGCACACACCTAAAAACAACACAAGCCAAAAGGTGGGGGGGCTTAGTACACACCTGTTTTAACTGTACTTGTATTAGCATAATACAAGATGGCGTCGTTTTCAAACGACGAATTCACCATCATCTTGCATCGAGCCTTCTCCAAAATTTGGGCGGTGTTCCTTAGACAGCACAAGGATACGCCGATATGTCATGAGGAAAACCCCCTATCTCCTCCATCCATTCCGGTTTCACCAGCTTCGGTCACATCGGTGAACGACGCTGCTTCTCCCGCGCCATCTGCGATGTTAAACCGCGGCCATCTCCGACCTTCTCGGACGCCGACTCTGGTTCCGACAAAGAGACCGAGACGCGTGCCCCGTTCAAGCTCAAAGACGAAGAATTCACCCTCGTCCAGGGCAAAAATCATCCAAAAAGCGCAAATGCGGAACACCGAAAATGGCAGCCGCGACTACCCCCGTCCCTCCCCCCAGTCCCCCACCGCCACACCGGCTATAAAGCAAGCCCCCACGGCGCTCGCTATATCGCGGGAAAAGCCGCCGCCACCCAACGTCAAACAGGACAAAACCAAGTAGAACAATCTGTCCAATTGGTTAAACTTCAAAAAATATACTGCCCAAAGGTGCGAAACGCCGGTCTCGGCATCAAAATGCACGTCAACTTGACCGAAGAATTCCGCAGCGTGACCTATACCTGCGAGCTCAGGAAGTTAGTTTTTACACATACCTACCAGAGGAGCGTAATCTTCGTGTAGTCGCTCGAGGACTACCCCAGAAACTCGATACCGTATACATTTTAAACGACCTCAAGACCCAGAATCTCCCGGTCCGGGAAGTGCACCACCAGGCGACAAAAATCAACTCCTTGATCTGTGCCTTGTCATTCTGGACCTGTCTCCGGAAGGCATGGAGATATTCAATGTCCGGTGTATCTGCAACCTAAACAGGATTGCAATAAAAGCCCCCCGAAATAGGCACATCACTAGACAGTGCCACCGATGCAAACTGTACGGCCACTGGGCCAGAAATTGTTACGCAAGACCTAGGTGCGTTAAGTGCTTAAGTGACCACGTCACTACCGATTGCACCTGCATGCCCGAGACGGCAGAGCCCCGAGCTGCGTATATTGCCTCGAAGAGGGACACCCAGCGAACTATCGCGGGTGTTCCAAAGCACAACGTGTCGCGCTCTCGGCTGCCTGCCCCAAAACCCACCATCTTTGGTGATCTCTTCTACGCCCCAAACTGCCGTCAAGCCCGCCCTCGTTGCCGTGATCACCGCGCAAGATGGCAGCACTCTCGCGCCTTCCGCGCCGAAACCCACCGTGTGGGCAAAGCCTCCGGCACTAGTCGCCTCACAGCCATTGTCACCTTACGGCCATTGTCGCCTCACGGCAATTGTCGCCCCCAGGCCCGCAAACACAAGCCTCATCTCCCTTCGCCGCTGATTTCTCCCTTTCACCCCTTAATCAGAAATGATAGGTTGACCAGCCCCAACCTTGATCTGCTACAAAAGGTCCTTGCACTGCGTACCGATCGACACTCCCCCTTTAACCAACATAGAAGCTGCTCTCTGGCCATCCGGCACTTACCATCGTTTCGGCGTATCTACAGCTATTTACAAGCTGTTTAAACTTAACGTGCCCGATAGGCTCACTCACATCATCAGAGCCTTCCTTGCCAACCGCCATTTCCGTTTTCGTATAGAGCAAACTCGCTGCTCCAATCGCCCTCTCTGGGCTGGAGTACCTCAGGGCTCCGTTTTCTCCCCGCTCTTCTTCACACTCTATACGAGTGACATCCTGAGGGAACCAGTTATCAACCCTGAAAAAAGTATAGCAATATACCTCCAAAGGAAACCCTCCCTCAATCGTCGGAACCTAAATTCCAAAAATCTCTAGGCACGTTCACCCTATTCGGCCGCCAAATCCCGTGGCATCCAACCGCCAAATACCTAGGGGTCACATTCGAACACTCCACGACCTTCACGAAACACATTCGCACCGTCCGCAATCGTGCCAAATTCGTCACAAGTCGCCTCCACCCGCTAGTTAACAGTAAGAGTTTTACAGCCCGCGGCCTGAAGACACTGAGGCATATGAAGCTGTAAAAGCCAAATGTAACAGCATTAACATCAGAAACCAGACTGTCTGCTAGCTTAAGCGCCAATATTTCCCAAAACATCACACCGTGGCGCATCAACATATCGTTAAAAAAGTGGCTAATATTGTTATTATAAATAATGTGTTACAGCATCTCATGAATTATTTTTTGTAGACCTTGTATCCAATGGCACATAAATTAAAAAAAAAAAAACGTTTACTTACTTTTTTTACTTTCAATACATTACCGTGTAGTGATGGCATTAGAGGATCCATCATCATCAGGAACAGGAACGAGATAATCGCTTCCAAGCTATTTGTTATAATTGTTAAAATCTATTTTGTATTGTATGTTACTGTGGAAGAAAGGGTTTATTGCTGTTCTTTGGGACGTCAATCACGTCAGTCCCCCAGTGACCATGGATGCTGCAAAGCACCCAAAATGTCAGAATTAAAAATAAGTAAATTTAACGAGATGAATGATAGAATCAGGCGTTACTTTGCGGAAATCCATTATAATAAAGATATTAATTAATTTGCAACATTCCGCTAACTAAATACAATGATATGCCTTGCCTTGATTAAAGAGCATCTCCCGCCCTCCCTCAATTGCGTGCACCAATCCTATCACCACTAATTCCGGCACCACTACTCCCAACGGCTCCTACGATTTTCATAAAATTTAGTGTCCAGGGAGTTTCGGGGGCAATAAATCGATCTAGCTAGGATTTATTTTTAGAAATTGTCTTTTTGTCTGTGTTTTCAGGCAATGAAAAACTGCTGCAATGTAAGAAGCAAAATTTTGACACTGTGTTAATGATCGTAATAGCTCAAGTGGATATCGAGCGGCCGCGAAATCGTAATGCCTTGGTTCGCGTCCTGTCTTCGGTCCGACTTTTTTTCCTTTTTTTTTCAAGTTCCCTTCTTTTGTGAGAAAATCTATTATTTCGAGCCATTGTTTTAGTATTTTTTAAAAATACGAAAATTTTAATTAAACTAATTGCACTCATGATTTTTATTCAAATAACCAGTTCAGTTTTTTCTATTATGTCAATAAGAATATTATTCATGTTTCATCAGTATGTAATTTGTATCTCATCCAGGTACTATATATATGGATATACATGTATTGGGTCCTTATGAAATTAGCTTTTTGTCGTACTGATCACTTTGATCTGAAATATGTCATCTTTGGTTCAGAATTCTAACTTACATTTCGCTGGTACATTTGAGTTTTGAAGATAGTCATTCATTTTTTTTCCTCTTATTTTCTTCTTTGGCGTCGCTTATTACCGCACAATGGAAAACATGAAATATCGGTGTATTTACGAGTACGAGTTGTGCCGTGGCATCAGTGCTGCAGAAACAGCTCGAAGCATTAATGGTGTACGGCGCTGGTGTTGCAAAAGAAACCACGGTACGTTTTTGGTTTCAACGTTTTCGTTCTGGAAATTTCGACCTTCAGAACCAACTCCGTGGACGGCCGGAGACCAAAGTGAAAAATAAAGAATTAAAGGCAACAGCCTTTAATTCTTTATTTTGGTACTTTCTGATGGATCAGCACTTCAGAGATAGCTGCAGGCTTTGGGGTAAGTGATGAAACTGTATTAATCTACTTGAAGCAAATCAGGAAAGTAAAAAAAACTTGAACGATAGGTATCTCATGAATTGAGTGAATCGAACTTGCAAACACGCGTCGACTGCTGTGTTACTTTGCTCAACCGACATAGAAATGAAGGGATTTTAAATCGAATCATTACTTGATTAACTCATTCCATTATTAAATTACAATTAATTATTACTTAATTACGTGGTGAAAAGTGGATACTTTACGATAATCGGAAGCGCTCGTCGCAATGGCTGAACCCTGGAGACCCAGCCAAATCCTACTGTAAACGAAAATTGAGTCAGAAAAAGTTACTTGTGAGTGTTTGGTGGATTAGCGCCGGTGTCGTTCACTACAGCTCTCTAAAATCTGGCCAAACGATTACGGCAGATATCTATTGTCAGCAACTGCAAACCATGAAGGAAGAACTAGCTGCTAAACAACCGAGATCGGACAATCGCTCTAGACCACTACTGTTTCACGACAACGTAAGTCCACACACTGCACAACAAACTACCACTAAGTTAGATGAGCTACAATTGGAATGTCTGAGACATCCACCGTATTCCCCGGACCTTGCTCCAAAAGATTACCATTTTTTCCGGAATTTGGACAATTTCTTACAAGGCAATAAATTCAACTCGGATGCGGCAGTCCAAACCGCCTTCAAAAAGTTTATTGATTCTCGCCCCATTGTTTTTTTAGTAAAGGGATCAATGAACTGCCTATGAGATAGCAAAAGTGCATAGATGAAGAGAAGTGCAGAGAACAACGGTGTATACTTTGAATAATTAAATATATTTTACAAAAAAAAAATGACTTTATATTCCTCCCGTACAAACCGCTAATTTCATATGTAAGAACCTATTATATATTTTATTTTATTTTTCTTTGAAATTTTTATTGGGGTAGTGCAATATTCTTACGACGTCACTACACGGTTGGCTTCTGATACAATCACGAAATACAGTTTCTGGAAAAACCTATAAATTAATTACACGACAAACAAAAATTTTAGACACAAGGTGAGAGAAAAAAATGTTTAATTAAAATAAGTATTTGTCGCGTAACCTTCTCATTTTTAGAAAACGTTCAACATTTTGTTTGTGTTATAATTTGCAACGTGCCGCTAATGGAAGCCTTGACTCACACCCATTATAGTTGTGTTTACATGGTAAGGTCGTCAGTAGGCACCAGCGAGATTTTGCATTGATTGAGATTGTCACAGTCGATAGGAAAATATCAGTTAAAATATTATGGATAGTGTTATCCATAATCTTTCCCTTATTTTAATTATACTCTTTTTCTGGATTGCCTGGAAGCGATTGTCATGTAGTAATAATACCACCGTTCATACACCATAACTTTACAATTTAATTACATTATTCTCTTTCCAGTCGGCACGTAGTGTGGATAACCCCAAGTTTTGTGTTAAGACATGCTAGATAGATGCGACTGCCGACAGCACGGTATGTTGAGCATATCTCTCGGGTTGCTATTGTGTATGAATGTTTTTTATATTAAATTTAAGTTATTTATATAATCCCGTTTCTCGTTATGCAGTGGAATTGACAATTATAAACATCCGGTACAGCACCACAAATATAAGATAGTTGTGGCCCAAAATTAATTATAAAAGTATATTTAAAACATATGTAATTGTTTCTGTACTTATATTATTAATTTAAATACTTTTCCTTTTGGGGGGGGTGTGTGGGGTGTGGAGTATGTAAGTACTGGCCACTGAAAATCCGGGCTATGATGACATATCTTAGCATTTCCTGAGGGGTTATTCCGTTTATCCACCTTAAAAAATCCACCCTAGGGCGGATACTCTGAAACGCGTATTCACAAATTCCGATTATCCACCCCGGACGGGGTGGATAATCGGAATTCGTATATATTATTATTCTTCCGGTTTTCTCCCTCGGCTGTGTACAGTCATTTATAGAAACATGATATAAACTGGCTCAAGATACTTAGTAGACATTACCTATAAAAATGTAACATGCTTCTTGTTTGAAAAGCCAAAGTTGAATAAAAGGAGTACTTCGCAGGATTACAGATTCATTAGAATCTTGGCATAAAAAAATTTAAAATCAAATTAAAGACAAAATTCCAATCGTAACGTTTATGGAATGCTCGTAAAACGTCCAGTTCTTAGCTAATACATCTTTGGTGTGTAGCAAAGAGATATAAAAATCTGTTTGTAAATGTATATTAAAAGTGACGAATTTATCAAGGATTTTATATTCAGTATACTCAATAATGAAATTAGTGTTTGTAATTACCTGGACACGTTGCAGAATTTATAAATTACGCACTAATATTGTTTAAAACGAGGATGTTTAATTTGATCTAAATGCAATACGCAATGCACAAGCTGTAACGGTAATAGTTACGTCAATACGTAATAAGTTTTTGATAAAGTTTGTGGTTATTAAAAATTAATTAATGGGTAATTAAAGTATGTGTTGAACTGTACTTGGGGTAAAAAATCAGAAGAACAAATAAAAATGGATTCCGATTAACCACCCCGTTTGGGGTGGATAGATGAACACGTGTTTCCGAGTATCCACCCTAGGGTGGATTCTTTAGGGTTAACAAACTGAATAACCATTACAGAGGTATTAGTTAATTTAGTCTAGTTAAGAAATGGCCAAATAAATATATATTTCTTTCTTTTGTTTTTCCCTCAGTATTTATACATTTTTGTTATATTTATCTTTCATTGGTGTACAACAAAGATAATTTTATTGTATTGTATTGTATCCATAAGCTATAATTTTATAAAGTAAAACTTTAGGCTAAGTAAGCGTAGGGTATATCAGATTTTTTTTGGATGTATGTACTTCCAATAAAATGTATGGTTCGCTTATGCAGCCTCGGCATGTTTATAAAGACAATCACCGACTATAGTACGTCGGGTGCACAGAAAGTTTTGCGTTAAACAATTTATAAGTAAATTAATATATTTACTGCTTTCCAAACTTTTCTCAGATACATTTTAAACATTTGTTTAAATTAGTTTTGAAAACATAAGGACCATTGATTTGAGGCCAGGTTTTTCACGTAACTGGTTGAAAGCTACCGAGGCCCTTTTGGCTCCGAAAACATCAAACTTCTCATAAGTTCTTTAATTTTTTGGAAAATAAATAATTGCATGGGGCGAGGTCTAGAGTCTAGACTGTGTCCAAGATGGGTCATTAACTAGTCGTGTTCAGAAGCCAAAAATGGTTTTGTCCTATGTCCCATGACCAGCACCAAGACTTTCAGTGAACAATAAAGGAAAAGAAGAACATCGTTCTTAATAATATAAGAGTTTAAAAAAAATTAAACAACACGCCACTATCGCGAGCTGTGATGATCCTGATCAGGGGACTAGGATAAAGCTATTAAATTATTATATTTCAGTCCTTGATCGGTTGGTGAAAATTACATTAAAATATTCCGTTACATAGATACACGCGAAGCTAATAAAGACGTGTCAAAACAAGCTACAAATACACACGTACTCGGAGCCTACTAAAACTCTGCAGTCAATTACTCTGATCACTTAGCTACATGCTCGGCATGATGTATGAAATTTGTCTCTATTCATTCTTCTCTGTCGTCGTTCAAACTCCAAGGTTGTCATACTTTGTTGTATCGAACAATTAGGGCCAGGCAATAGAATTAAATTGTGTACTACACGCGCTACCGTTAGCTGATTTACTGATGGATTGATGTTACGTAACCTTCGATCAACCACGATACTAAGGCTGTATGCTTCTTCATACCAAATATAATATTTTCAGACCAGTACATTAATACACATATATATATATATATATATATATATATATATAGTATATACATAGTTGTAGCACGAATGGGTCGGCTCAACCGGGGAAGGACCACGCTCTCACAGAATACCAGCGTCAAATAGTAGCTTAATGCTGCTGTGTTTCGTATGGTGAGTGTAGAGAACTGGAGACCTTTTTTACTTGAAACGAGGCATTCCACCTAAGTCCTCACTTGTATGCAGCAAATGCAGAAGGCGGTGCTCCTCGATACCGCCCGCATCGTCCGCCGGTTTCTTTTCCTTTCTCCCTAACCCTCGGCTGTTTGGTTCTTCTGTTTGGGCTTTTATTTATTTATGTAATATTTATTTATTTACGTTAGTATATTAAATTTATATTTATCATTTCCTTTTATATATTTATTAAGCTCAACAGGATGAGAATACTATATAATAATAATCTTTATTCGTACAATTTACACCCATCCAGAAAATACAATAATTTAAAATCAAACAAACAATCAAATTCAACAATATTGGAAATAAATAAATCAATGTCAATCCAAAATGACAATTTTTAAATTAAACATTGGTCGTGGTCTTTGTATACTCATCACATTATATCTCTGGACCGTGAAGTAACGGTGTAAGAATATCTACTATGCCATCAAAAACATAACTTGTAAAAAAACCAAGTCTCGCAACTCAGTTTTTCAATCGTAAAAAATTGTGAGATCCATGTAATACCAAGTCGGTTAATTTATTCAGTTCCTACTTAAGGGTCCTTCTGTTTTAAGTTATTACGTAATTAGCTAACCTAACAAAATTTTATAGTGACCATATCAATGTTAAAAATTTTTTACGTTTTAAATATATAGATTGACTTGACGTGAAAATCGATGATATGTTGTTGTTGACCATGGTCAAGTCAATCCATACATTTAAAACGTAAATTTTTTTAACATTGATATGGTCACTATAAAATGTTGTTAGGTTAGCTAATTACGTAATAACTTAAAACAGAAGGACCCTTAAGTAGGAACTGAATAAATTAACCGACTTGGTATTACATGGATCTCACAATTTTTTACGGTAGAAGAACTGAGTTGCGAGACTTGGCTTTTTTTACAAGTTATGTTTTTGATGGCATCTCATTTCTTTTTGTAGATAAGATAGTCCTACTTTTTTAACTTTCCGTTACCTTGTACTTCTTGAATACCAACAACGTACCTATCACCTACACCTGTTGTACATAGTACCTGGATGACCGGATTTTTTTGGAAATTACATTTAGATACAAATTACATACTGTTGAATAATATTTTTTGATCTTATTGACATAATAGAAAAAACTAAACTGGTTATTTGATTTTGATTTGATCATGAGTGCAATTAGTTTAGTTAGAATTTTCGTATTTTTAAAAAATACTAAATAAAGGGCTCGAAATAATAGATTTTCTCACAAAAGAAGGGAACTTGAAAAAAAAAGGAAAAAATCGGACCGAATACAGGACGCGAACCAAGACATTAAGATTTCGCGACTGCTCGATATCCACTTGAGCTATTACGATCATTAACACAATGTCAAAATTTACTGTAGTTTATTATACTTATTTTAGTTTATTACTATTCTTATAAGTATTTATTAGTAATTTTATTTGCAATCAATTTAATTAAAAAAAACATTAACCCTTACATTTTCCTAGCAAATGAACTTCCCCGCCATATAATCTGTCAAATATTTCACCTCGTTTCGAAAAGGCACCGCTCTGGTGGCAAAAAATTGGTTACATCCTCTTTTTTGAAGTCGGTTAAAAAGGCTACCAACTGACTAACAGCATAATAAAGACACACGTATACTTAGATATGATAAGGCACGTATAAAAAGTCTCCTTGGGACTTAGTTTCTTATGTCAACGTGTCTAATTAAATACATTTATACGTGTGCGTGGTTTAGTTCACGAGGAATGTCAATTACAAACGTAACCAAACAGTAGTAACCTAACTGATAACGAAATTCGCTAGCATCTTCAAAAATGCATTAGCGATTTAACAGTTTCGGCGTAGACGTACGCTTTAAGCGTAGGGTATCTTAAAACTACCTTAGAATATTAGAATTAAGAAAAAAAAAATATGGAAAGGATATTATGATCAAAAAAGTATCTATTGATTTTTTTACGTTTTTTTTTAACGGGTTGCCCCTTACAATATTAGACAGCTCGCACATGTTGTGACGTCGCTTCCTGTCGCTGACATGGAGATTTCACAGACGGCTTAGACGGCTCTTTGTCGTGGTAGAGCCATGCTGCATCTATATTAGTAGATAGTATAATTATAGCAGTATAGCAGCGATTTTAATGTGATTTACGGCAATCAATGCAAACAAAAAAAACTATTATTAAAAAAATTGACGGAAAATTTTCAAGTTATTTTGGAAAAACACTCTTTCGATATTTCTTTCGACGAATCTCTAACGAATCACTCAATTCTGATGCAGTTCATAACCGGCGTAGTTTATTGAGTAAAAGAGGTGATTAGATTATAATAAAACAAAGCAAAGTGTGTCAAGTTTGTGTTAATTGCAAGAAAAAGCTTTACTATATATACCAAAAGTTTTTTCTTATATTTTATTTTCATTCATCAATGTTGGTATTCAAGAAGTAGAAGGTAACGGAAAGTTAAAAAAGTAGGACTATCTTATCTAAAAAAAGAAATGAGATGCCATCAAAAACATAACTTGTAAAAAAAGCCAAGTCTCGCAACTCAGTTCTTCTACCGTAAAATTGTGAGATCCATGTAATACCAAGTCGGTTAATTTATTCAGTTCCTACTTAAGGGTCCTTCTGTTTTATGTTATTACCTAATTAGCTAATCTAACAACGTTTTATAGTGACCATATCAATGTTAAAAAAAATACGTTTTAAATATATAGATTGACTTGACCATGGTCAACAACAACATATCGTCGATTTTCACGTCAAGTGCTGCATTTGAGTCTGGAGAGGTCCGTCACGGAGTCCCAGCCGGGTCTCCGTGACGAAGGTCGGCAGACCACTCCACAACCTGTGGGGAGGTCTGCAAACCGAAATTATTTCTATAGTTGATTCTACGAACGGGCTAATCCCAATCAGGCTCTCGGATCATCTGAGGCGGCTGGGACTCCGTGGCGAACCGCTCCGGGCTCAAATGCAGAAGGCGATGCTCATCGATACAGCATGCATCGTCCGCCAGTTTCTTTCCTTGCCTATTCATTTATTTTACTATACTGATTGAGTATTAATATATATTTATCATTTTATTTTATATATTAATATAACCTCACCAGATGTTTAAATTATTATTAATTAATCTTTATTAATTAATCCCCAAAAATTATACAAGCAATTATTAAAAAAAGAATATTGACTAAGTAACATGATATAGTAAAACAAAAGTCAACCTGGTTGTCGATGCTAAAACGGGCAAGATCGACTTTATACGGATGAGCTGAAGCCTGTTCATTACGCATGTAATGAAGATTTGTTCAGGAAATGCAATACGGCAGAAGCAAGGAAGCCATAGAGTTTGCATGCGCAGTTAATTCAATCATTCTGATTGATAAACAACTAAATATATAAATAACTATAAAATTAAGTGAGGTTATTTTATAGAATAAGAACAAACGAGCACGGTCTATCTGAAAGTAAGTGGACGATGTGGCGCTTAAAACGTCTACATCCATCCTTGATTAAAAATCAAAATGTATTTAGTCCATGGGGATGAGTTGTCACCCCCATGGACTAAATACAGTAATATTAAGCTATTATTCTGTGAGAGTGTGGTCCTTCCTCGGTCGAGCCAACCCATTCATGCTACAACCATATAGCTGCAGCATGGCAGGCTTTAATGTTAAATGACCTCTCTTTACAGGTCATCTATGTGATTGTTTAATCGCTTGCCATACTACTCAATTTCAATCACAGTTTTTTTCACCAGCAGTTTCCGAATTTGGAGGAAAGTCAGAAGTTTAAGCCCAAACGCATAGACACTTACTAATCCACACCTGAATTCAGACCTTTGTTTCAGTGTCAGTGATACTGGAACAATCACGTCACACCCTGATCTCAAAATTTGGACGTTGTGCTTTTAAACGAGTGATGGATGGATGATGACGAGTGACGCAGTCTTGGTAACTAGAGACTATCTTCTAACGTGACCAGACTGCAGATGTTTTATGTTTGCAGTATGGATTGGACATATCGAACGGCTTTCATATAATACAAGCATATATTTTCAGTACAATGCCGCTGTATTGCGTTTGTTGTGGGACGGGAAACGGAGATATTTTTACTGATAACAAGGCTCTTCATCTTAGACTCTTATCGAGGGTAGATGTAGGCATTCACATCTAGTGGACTATGTACTTGTTCGTCATACCTACTTGTATAATAAGATCATGACTGCCTCGTTGGTCTAATTTGGTTGGATTATAGTAGTGCGACTGCTGATCATGAGATCCTGGGTTCGAATCCCGGGTCGGGCCAAAAAAGTTCTCAGTAGCTTCCTGGAGTCAGGAAGTTGGCGGTGTCTTACTCCTGTGCCTCGGAAAGCACGTAAAACCGTTGGTCCTGCGCCTGATCTCTTTCCGGTCGTGTCGGTTTACCGTCCCATCGGATTATGAGAGTGAGGGAATAGTGAGTGCTACCTGTGCTTGCGCATACACTTTTTTTTTATAGGATAGGGTGACAAACGAGCACACAGTCCACCTGATGGTAAGTGGTTGCTGCGGCCCATAGACATCTACATCTATCTTCCATTACAAATCAAAATGCAGATGCGTTGTCACCCGTGAGGACTGAGATGGAATACCTCATTTCCAGTAAAAAGGGTCTCCGGTTCTCTACACTCACCATACGAAATACAGCAGCATTAAGCTACTATTTCACGCTGGTATTCTGTGAGAGCGTGGTCCTTCCCCGGTCGAGCCGATCCACTTGTGCTACAACTATACTACCAATATAACTGCAGCATGGCTCTACCACGTATAAAGACTAGAACCCTCCTGGCATTGCTCAGTCTCGTGTCATCTGTCAGTTCGTGAAGCTTCACCACAATCGGTTCAGCCATTCCAAAAATTAGCCCGTATAGACGGACAGACAAAACTTTTAAAATGGTTATTTATGTCAATATCACGTAAGTAGCTCCCTAACCGTGATAGAAGCAAATTATTTCAATATTAGATGCAACACTTAAATTTTGTTTATATGTATGGATCTCTAGTTGAAAGTGAAATACAGCTTTGTTAATATACTGTACAAACCAAAATTTAATGAATTATGGTGGGATTTCAACACCTTTTATACGTCGTAGAGCCACGCTGCAGCTATATTATGGTTGTAGTATGAATGGGTCGGTTCGAAAGGGGAAGGACAACGCTCTCACAGAATACCAGCGTAAAATAGCAGCTTAACGCTGCTGTGTTCGTATATAAAGTGCAGAGAACCGGAGATCCTTTTTACTGGAAACGCGGCATTCCATCTTAGTCCTCACGGGTGACAACGCATCTGCATTTTGATTCGTAATCAACAGCAACCGCGTACCATCAGGTGAACTGCGTGCTCTTTGTCACCCTATTCTATATAAAAAAATGTTCTTTCGTCCGATAGGGGCATGGTATGGGCTGGTATTCTATGAGAGCGTGGTCTTTCCCCGGTCGGGCGGACCAATACGTGCTACAACTATACCAGTATTATAGTTGCTACATGGTTGTACCACGATAAAAGTATTAAAGTTATATTTCCGTAGGCCGTGTCTAACTTGAGGTAATGTTATGTATTTAGAACAAGGCTAGTCTTTGTAGGCCAACGCCACCCCTAACCTAGTTTAGGCTTTAGTTTCGCATGTAATTTTATTTGCAATCAATTTAATTTTTGTCCACGTTCCAAAAACGACAAGGTTCTAAGATGCGTACGTTTTTTTTCGTAAGTTTACTCATTTTTTGAAAATGGCTGAACCGGTATTAACGATTCTTCTTTTCGTTACTAGCGATCCCGGCTTCACACGGCTTATTTCTGAATCTCGACGACAGTTCCATCTATCGGGGCCAATTGTGAATCGTTCAGATCATCCAGGGACCCTTTCAAACACACACAAAAACCTGATCAAAGTCGGTCCAGCCATTTTCAAGATTTTGCGAGACAAACGGTCAGCAATAGATTTTTATGTATAGACATTGTATACTCGAAAGAAAAAAAGGGATGATGATTTGAAAGTACTCGTTACTATTTAGACGAGTTGTCTAAATGTACTCGACATTCGTCTAAGACGACGTAGTTGACCTGAAACTATTCCCTAGTTTATTTTTTTAAAGAATATTAAAAATGTTATAAACTTTACTAATATTCCACTTAACCACTCGTGTTAAGCTTAAATTGCTTGTGTTACGAGTGGTTCACGCCAGTAGTCAAATGGCGGGTTCGAACCCACGATCTTTTTGAGTTCGCGGTCCGCGCCCTGCCATTAGGCTACTGTCGCTTTACTATATTGATATTATTAAAAAAGTAAAAATATTTTAAAAAATAATTTCGGCAAAGTATCTTCTGATCTATGAACTTTGTTTCTTTGATACTCTATGTACAACCGATTCAGAAGCCATTATGTAGAAATTATTTCTTTTTTATTTTTAAATTCGGTTTTACTTTTTTAAATTTATTATTGTAACTTATGTTTTCTTTTTAATCTAAAATCTAACTCAACATTTTTATATAAAGTTTTTTGCGTTATGTATTTTACTACGTTTTTAGTAAGTCACTTTCTTGTGTACTGTCTTTGCAACTCAAATTTCAAACACTTCCCGATGAGTTAGAGACTTGAAATTTTGAACATAGCTCAGAATTGGAATTAAAAGGTTGGAATATAAAAAAGTAGTATAGTTTTTTTAGTACAAAATAAAAAAAATCATTGTTCATATTGATTGGCTGGCTTGTTTTCTTTATCTTCTCTTAAGGACATGAGCATTTATTATTTTAGAAATGATTTGTCGTCATCGCCACGTTTGGCAAGTCGATTGGCAACCGCAGAGTTAGATGACTCGTGTGTTTGCCACCCACCAATGGTTAGGATTTTTTACATTTGATATATTTTTTTATAGAATAAGGGTGACAAACGAGCACACAGTCCACCTGATGGTAAGTGGATGCTGTGGCCTATATACATCTACATTAATCCTTGATTAAGAATTAAAACGCTGGTGAGTTGTCACCCCTGAGGACTAAAGACGGAATGCCTTGTAACCAGTAAAAAAGGGTCTCCGGATCTCTACACTCACTATACGAAACACAGCAGTATTAAGCTGCTATTTTACGCTGGTATTCTGTAAGAGCGTGGTCCTTCCCCGGTCGAGCCGACCGATTCGTGCTACAACTATAATATATCTGCAGCGTGGCATTACCACGTATAAAAAGATATCATATGAGACGGTAACTATCATCATCATTCAGGGTTCATCATCATCATCACCTGTGTAACCAAAGGTAGGACACAAAGTGTGTGATAGTCATCATTCATCATTGTAATTTATCAAAATTATTTAAAATGGGTGATAATACTACTAACTAGCCGTGGTAGCTCAGATGGTTAGCACTCGCTGTAAATTTCACAGTACGCGAGCAACCCGGGTTCGATCCCCGGCGGCACCAATGAAATTGCTAAATACAATTTTAAGTGCTGATTGACAATGCTCGGCAGTGAAGGAAAAACTTGAAAAACATTTCAAGACGTGAAAATCACCAACACGCATTGTGGCATCGCGGCGGACAATTCCTTGCCCTAAAACTCTCTAGATATGAGGGGAGGCCTGTGCCCAGCTGTGAGACGTATATAGGCTGTAACTTTAGATTTAACTTTACAAAATCTGTTATAACCGTCTTGTATATAGAAACGCAGTAGAACCAGAGTGACCGACATAGCGCAACGGATTAGTAAGCTGAAGTAGCAATGGGCTGGCCATATAGCTCGAAGAACCGACAAACGATAGGAAAACAAGGTTCTCGAGTGGCAGCCTCGTACCGGTAGGCGTAGTGTAGGGTGACCCCCCACTAGATGGAGTGACGACCTGGTAAGACATACGGAAAGTCGATGGATGTAGGTGGCTTAGGACCGTGCTTTGTGGTATTCTTTGGGGGAGGCCTATGTTCCGCAGTGGACTTCTGAAGGTCTGTAGTGATGATGACGATGATGATGATGCTATAGAAACAGATTTTTACGTTAATATTTGTAATAATTAACAGTCGGACTAGCAAATGCAATTTTGTGTTATTTTTAGTTTTCATCAATAAGATACTAGTCTCAACTCCTATTTCGTTTCCGACTATCGCCTCATACGACGCCTAAAGTGAAAAAATACATAGTAGTTTCTCTTACACCGCCACTACACGTATATAAGGTGTATGTTTATATAATATCTATTTACCTTCTTTGCAGGTGACTGACCTCTTCACACAGATGCGGGAGCCTTCCCCAGGGGCTCCAAGCCCAAGAGGGTCTACAGGGTCTCTGAACAATGGTGCGGTCACACGGAACTTTGGCTTCCAACAGCAGAACGGCTCTGAACACCTGCCCTGGAGTAGTCCCGCGATCTCTCTGCCCGGGAATTGTAATTCAAACTTGTAAGTAATGCTCCAATATTTGAATTATATGGGTTTTCTGTGCAGATATGTCCTTCACAAAAAATATTTGAAAAAGATTTTGAAGTTGACTTACCGTTTAAGAATACACTACAGCATATCATCCCGAGGGTGTCGTAACTGGCGATAGAGAGGGGGGAAAATCAGAAGATGGGCAGCAGCGTCTTCCTAATAGCTACTTAAAATAAAAAAACTGCGGTTGCCAACCCGCTTGCCAAGCGTGGCAACTATGGCAAATATCACCCCTATGAGGCAGTATATGGGGGAGGTTTATGTTCAACTGCGGTATTTAAAAGGCTGTTATGGCAACAGTAACGGTAGAAGTTGACTCACATCATAAAATAAGCAAATGAATTAAAAAATTATTATAAATTAAATTTATAATAATATGTTTGTGGAGAACTTCAATATCTTCATACAAAACACATTTTACCGTATTTTGAAGTATTTTTAGCAGACTTCAAAATGGAGCAGTTCTCAATTCGAATAATATCTTCGTTTGTTACGTGATCGATGTATATTCACACAATGGCGAACCGATTTTTAAAATTCTTTTTTGCTAGTTAGGCCATACTTTTCTTTATAGGATGGAGTGACAAACGAGCACACCGTCCACCCGATGGTAAGTGGTTGCTGTGGCCCATAGACATCTACATCTTCCCTCGATCACGAATCAAAATGCAGATGCGTTGTCACCCGTGAGGACTAAGATGGAATGAATGAAATCCTTTCCAATGAAAAGTGTCTCTGGTTCTCTACACTCACCATACGAAACACAGCAACATTAAGCTACTATTTCACGCTGGTATTCTGTGACAGCGTGGTACTTTCCCGATCGAGCCGACCCATTCGTTCTACAACTATACTACTAATATAACTGCAGCATGAGTCTACCACGTAGAGGGTTGTCTTATTAAAATTCGATGAAACTAACCCCCCTAAAGGTGGGGCAAAAGGGGATGATGTTTAAATGTTATTGAGATGCGACGTTTTGGTTGTTGCCTACAGATGTGATATACTCGTAGTTTAGTTGACACAAAAGTCAAAAATTAAATTAAACTTTATGCATGGTAGAGCCATGCTTCTGCTATATTAGTAGTTTAGTTGTAGCATGGAGCCGTGGTAGCTCAGATGATTAGCGCTCGCTGTAAACTTACAGTATGCGAGCAAACCGGGTTCGATCCCCGCCGGCACCAATGAAATTGTTAATTGCAATTTTAAGTGTTGATTTACCACGTGCTCGGCGGTGAAGGAAAACATAGTGAGAGGAAAACCTAGATGCATGTCTGAGGAAAAAGAAAAAAATATTTCGAAGACATGTGAAATTCGCCAACACGCATTGGGGCAGCGTGGCGGACAATTCCTTGCCCTAAAACCCTCTCAGAAATGAGCGGAGGCCTGTGCCATGGAGTGGGACGTATATAGGCTGTAACTTGTAGCACGAATGGGTCGGCTCGACCGGGTTGGACCATGCTCTCACAGAATACCAACGTTAAATAGCAGGTTGATGCTGCTGTGTTTGTGTACACTTTTACTGGAAACAAGGCATTCCATCTTATTCCTCAGGGTAACAACGCGTTTGGTTTTGATTCTTAATCTGATCTATATGGACCACAGCATCCAGCTACCATCAGGTGGACTGTGTGCGCGTTTCTCACCCTATCCTATAAAAAAAAAACAAGAATAAAATATTTTCTACATAATATATGCTATGCTCAGACAAATGCATCCAAGGATTAAGGTCCCGTGTTCAGATGTTAGTAAATTACGTGTTTTATTATTAATTAGTGTTTTAATTTTATTATTTTCAGTTTCTTGAAGTTTATTTTGACCTATTTTTAAGTATTTAAAATTTTCAATTTGAATATAAAGTTCAATATTTATTCGTTGTGTGTTGTTTTTTTTATTCTAAAATTATTTAGAAATAGAATTAAAAAAGAATTTCATCACAGACAGCTTTACTCAGAAAAAGCGTTTTCGGTATATTATCTAAAATCTGTAATAGGGTCCATCTATGTTTCATGAAATGGAAAATATTCAGAAATTTAAAAAAAGAATTTAAAACATTTCTAATTGAGAAATGCTTACTACTCAATCGATGAATATTTAAGTGACGCATCAGTGGGCATATTATAATGACATTGCATAAAATATAATTCATTTTGCATTCGATTAGATTATATTTTAGTGTAAATATCCGATTCAAATTATTAATCATTGTTGAATTTTCTTATATAATTATAATTAATAAAATGAAATAATTGTGGAAATGTAATATATTTAATTGTAACTGTGATATTTGTATACCTAAGGGTTGAATGCAGCGAACATATTTAAAAAAAAAGATATATTCTGTTCTATTACCTGTATTCACAAATAAAATAAATTTGAATTTGAAAAAAAAAGAAGTTAATTTGGTTATAATATGTAGCCTTAGTACACAACGAACTCTTTGGCGTCATTTCAAGAAAGGAGAATTCACTCCAAAGTGATTCGCCAAGAAATGAAAGGTCAAGGAAGCGACTTCCAATTTGGTTGACATGTTTAATTAACCATCTCCATTGTAGGTAAGGAGGTCGATCTTATACTTTGGATTACGTGACCTTTGTGTGTGATGCGCGTTGTATTCGTTTATGCAGATTAGGTCCGTAATTAAAGAATTTTTTTTGTGGGAATTTCAGAAATGTAGTAGTGTTAACTTTTAAAAATACTGATATCAAAGATAAAATAAAGGTAAAAGGCATAGGCACAAAACAGTTGCCTCAATTCCCTTTTATTAATTCATCATCATCATCATCATTACAGCCCTTCACAAGTCCACTGCTGAACATAGGCCTCCCACAAGTAATGCCACAAAGCACGGTCCTGAGCCACCTGCATCCATCGACTTCCTGCATATCTTACCAGGTCGTCACTCCATCTAGTGGGGGGTCGCCCTACACTACGCCTACCGGTACGAGGCTGCCACTCGAGAACCTTTCTTCCCCATCGGTTATCGGTTCTTCGAGCTATATGGCCGGCCCATTGCCACTTCAGCTTACTAATCCGTTGGGCTATGTCGGTCACTCTGGTTTTACTGCGGATATCCTCATTTCTGAGTCTATCACGCAAAGAAACTCCGAGCATAGCCCTCTCCATAGCTCGCTGAGCGACCTTGAGCGTCCTCATACGGCCAGCAGTGAAGGACCACGTCTCAGATCCGTAAGTCATCACTGGCAACACGCACTGGTTGTACAATTTAGTTTTTAGAGATTGAGGTATACCTGACGAGAAGATATGTCGTAATTTCCCGAACGCTGCCCAGCCGAGTTGAATCCGTCGATTGACCTCTCGGTCGAAGTTGGACTTACCTAGTCGGACTATTTGTCCCAGGTAAACATACTCGTCAACAACTTCGAGCATAGTGCTCCCAACAACTACCGGCATAGGTGTGACATGGACATTAAACATGATCTTTGTTTTGTCCATGTTCATCTTAAGACCTATCCGTTGGGAGGCACTATTGAGGTCATTGAGCATAGTGCTTAAGTCCTCCAGCGATTCTGCCATAAGGACTATATCGTCGGCAAATCGAAGGTGAGTGATGTACTCGCCATTGATGTTAATACCGTATCCTTTCCAGTCCAGTAGCTTGAAAACGTCTTCCAAAGCAGCGGTGAAGAGTTTCGGGGATATAACGTCACCCTGTCTTACACCTCTCTGCAGTTGGATAGGTTTCGAGCTCTGGTTCTGTACTCGGATAGCCATCGTAGCCCTACTGTACAAACACTTCAGCACTTCGATATACCGACAGTCAACTTGGCAGCGCTGAAGGGACTGCAGCACCGCCCAAATTTCGACGGAATCAAAGGCTTTCTCATAGTCACACATACGCCAGGCAAAGTGGCAAATTGTACTCTTCTGTACAATCTGCCGCAGGGTATGTATGTGGTCTATGGTACTGAAGCCTTTTCGGAAACCGGCTTGTTCGGGAGGCTGGAAGTCGTCGAGTCTGCGTGCGAGACGATTCGTAATGACTCTCGAAAACAGCACGTAGACGCGGCTCAGAAGGGAAATCGGTCTGTAGTTCTTCAAGAGAGCGTTGTCGCCTTTCTTAAAGAACAAGACCAACGCACTTCTGCTCCACGCCTCTGGAGTAGTGCCACCAGGGGGACGGAATTGAAGAGCTTCTGAAGGACTTCCAGTACCGGTGTTCCACCCGCTTTCAGAAGCTCCGCTGTAATTCCATCCTCGCCTGGGACCCTGCCGTTTTTAAGGTGCTGGAGAGCCATTCTAATCTCGCTTAGACGTCCGGGATATCATCGGAATAGTGTCGGATAAGACTTGCTCTTGAATCGTTACTCACACTTGCGTGTGGCTCCAACGATGATGTGTACAGCTGCCCATAGAACCTCTCAATCTCACTCAACATCTCAGGTGTCCCGGAAACGATGCTGCCACATTCAGTCTTCAGCTTTGACAGTTGGCTCTTTCTGGCAGACAGATCTCTGGCGTTTATTAATTATAATAACATTACCGTTCGTTTGAGACTCTTATAAATAATATTATAATGGTAAATGAGCTAGTTCGGATTAATTTCAGCCGCCAATTTTTTGAAAACGCACATCGAGTCAAAATTCACAATTCCATCCACACCATCTGGATGCTTGGCGGTCCACGACTGTGCGTTTCACTAGAATTTTTCTTCCTCCTACAACTTCTCCGTGGAACTGTTTACCACCGGCGATTTTTCTGGACTGATACGACTAAGGGGCCTTCATAAAAGAGCTTACTCCGTTTTAAAAGGCCAGCAACGCACCTGCAATTCCTTAGGTGTTAGGGTTATTCATGGGTGGCGGTAGTCACTTATCTTCAAGTGAGCCGCATGCTCGTTAGCTCCCCTCTTCTATAAAAAAAATAATACTAAGCGGGTAATGTAGTCCACGGATACACAAGTTGCAGCCAACTTTACACAAATTATTTACTAAATGGAAGGAGTCTGTCTGGGATACCTTCCCTATTTCTGCCGCCAAAATGGCACTGCTGTGTACAGCTCTGATCTTATATTGGCTCTACACATAAAGAGCCAATATAATTTCAGACTGTGAGTCATTCCATCTTCTTCCTCAGAGGTGCCTGCATCAATTGCCTTCCATGTTTGAAGGTGTTTGTGGATGTCAATTGGCTGCAGCACCCACTTACTGTAAGTTCGTTTCAAACTTCGGTTAAAAAAAAATAAAACTACACATGCTTTACTCACACCTGTCAATTAAGATAAAATCCTTCAAAGCCTGTTTACTGTACTGTCCATGAATTGGATTGGGAATGGGCCGGCCATATAGCTCGAAGAACCGATAATCGATGGGGAAGAAAGGTTCTCGAGTGGCAGCCTCGTACCGGTAGGCGTAGTGTAGGGCGACGCCCCACTAGATGGAGTGACAACCTGGTAATACATGAAGGAAGTCGATGGATGCAGGTAGCTCAGGACCGTGCTTTGCGGCATTACTTGGAGGAGGCCTATGTTCAGCAGTGGACTTGTGAAGGGCTGTAATGATGATGATGACGATTATGGTAAACATCAGTAAAAGAGTGGTAATAATTTAAATGGGCTTGGACTTGGAGGAAAAAGGACCTACCGAACGCAGTCATGCATGGAACAAAACTTTTTTAAATTTTATAACCTAGTGCTTGACTTACTAAGCCACCTGGTAGTAAGTGGTGGTGCAGCCGATGATGGTAAATATCACTGACCTATCTTAACAAAGACACATTCTCTTTTGTCTTGAAGACACTTACATTGTAGTCGGATGACATAGATGCTAACAAATTATTCCAATCCTTTGCTTTACGCGTTATGAATAACGAAGCGAACCGTTTGTATTTTTATATCGAGTAAGGGTGACAAATGAGCACACAGTCCACCTGATGGTAAGTGGATTCTGTGGCCCATAGATACCTATAAAAATGGAATGCCTCATTTCCAGTAAAAAAGGGTCTCCAGATCTTTACGCTCACCATCCGTAACACAGCAGTAATTTTACGCTGGTATTCTGTAAGAGCGTGTTACTTCCCCGGTCAAGCCAACCCATTCGTGCTAGAACCATAATATAGTCGCATATACATAATTGTTGCATGGTATGTCGACAATCTCGTGAATAGAACGGAGAGGGAGATGTTGGCATGCAATTTCTGCGCACACCATCCAAATAAATACTTCGTTTCTATTCAAGTGTACACAAATTTACACTTTCCTTATTGTTTCAATTAGTTCAAAGTCACACTAAGTTGGCCGGTGTCCAACACCGCGTCGTGTCGTATTGAGACATGTACACAAATGATTAGATATAAGGAAGAGTCCATGGAATCCAAGACAGTCGACGAAAATAGCTCTTACCGCAGCGGAAAAAAGAAGTCTATGAATGCCAGTAGTGAATTTTGTTTTTAGATAAATAAAGGTATATTGTTTCTAGGATTAAAAAGACACCTGTATTGTGATTTCTTATATTTACGCGAGCACTACACATTGAAATAATACTAGTTTTTACGGAAAATATCGCGTATATTTAACTTTTTAAATACCCGACGTTTCGAACGTTCGAAGCGTTCGAAACGTCGGGTATTTAAAAAGTTAAATATACGCGATAAATTCCGTAAAAACTAGTATTATTTCGACACCTTTATTGATTTTATTATTTTTATTTATGTTGAATATTAAGTCTGGTTAAAGATTAAGCTTATTTTAATCTTCAACCAGGAAGGTCAATCAACGGATCCAACTGTACTGGCCAGCGTTTGGGAGATTATAACACATTTTTTGGTCACATACTCCTTAAAATTTGAGAACAAAAGGGAACCACCAGTGCATGTTTGCCAGTGATGACATATGGATCTGAGACGTGGTCCGTCACCGCTGGCTGTATAAGGAATATCATTATAAAATTTAATGATTATTTATTCTTCGATACATAAGTAAGTACCCGGTTGACCGAGCTTTGCTCGGTATTTTTCGCTCGGTTTTTTTTTAATTCGTGTGGTTTGGAAATTATATTTAGATACAAATTACATACTGATGAAATACGAATAATATTTTTGATCTTAGCGACATAATAGAAAAAACTGAACTGGTTATTTGAATAAAAAATCATGAGTGCAATTAGTTTAATTTAAATTTTCGTGTTTTTAAAAAATACTAAAAAAAGGGCTCGAAAAAAATAGATTTTCTCAAAAAAGAAGGAACTTGAAAAAAAAAATTAAAAAAAAGTCGGTCGGTCGGTCTGGGCTCGAACCATGGTATTACGATTTTGTGACCGCCCAATATATTAATTAAGCTATTTGTAATCATTAATACTGTCAAAATTTACCTTCTTATTCTAACGATATTGTAGCAGTTTTTCATTGTCTAAAAACACGGACAAAAAAGACATTTTATAAAAATAAATCCTAGCTAGATCGATTTATTGCCCCCGAAACTCCCTGCACACAAAATTTTATGAAAATCGTTGGAGCCGTTTCCGAGATTGTTAAAGGTATATGATAATAATCTGTGTAATGTATTTTGGATCTTATGCATCAGATAGTAAAGAAGATTGATATATATATGTCACAAAAGAAGTCTTATGGGACTGCGGTTTGGCAATTCATTATATTTAGTAGTTATTATAGTTTTTGTTTTAGCTTAAATATTTCACTCTCTCTTTTGAAACAGACTTTACTTTAAATCATTACATGTCTATCTGCAAGTTACATATGATAAACTACTTTTTGTAATAAGTGGTGTATTGCACTTGTTTACCTTGAGTATTGTAGCAAGAGAGTACTGCGTATATAATATATATATATATATATATATATATATATATATATATATATATATATATATATGTATATATACTGGATGACCTTCTTTACCGTCTGGAAAAAATAGGTAATTTTACAAAAATAAACACAAAATTTGAAATTTTTTTAAACAATTACTTTGCCCTTTGTCCTTGAGCCTGTGACCCTGCGAAGTGACAAGGTCAAAATATACCTACTAAATTTATTTTTTATTGCCGTTCGTAAAGTAGGGTGGATATTATTTGAATTTCGTTAGATTTTAATATAATTAATTTATTTCACTCAAAAATTTTACTCTGTTCACATGTTACAACCTATTTTTTGCCAGACAGTAAAAAAGGTCATATCAGGGGTCTAATAACAAAGGCGGCAAAGTCCCATATAATGATATGGGACTTTGCCGCCTTTGTTATTAGACCCCTAATATAATGTGTATATATTTATGTATATTTCGTTTTGTGTATGTGTAGTATGTACATATTTGAACTGAATTTAATTATGACAACTTTACTGCCCAACTCACTCTCTGTTCTATCCAAGGTTAGCTGGTAGAGAATGCCATATAGCTTTAAACTCACTTTTGTATAAAATATTTGGTGCAATAAAGAATAAATAAACAAGGAAAATACACTATGCAGACAAATATATCGATTATCGATATCGTTACGCTTGCGGATGACGTTTTTCTCAAAAATCCTATAAACAATCACGATTGTCACGTTACCAACGACACGACGCTTCGCTGGAGTAAGATCTTTTTACTCTTGACCTACCCAGTATTTTAAAGACTTGCCTACATGCTCGTCTCTTAAAAGTACTTTTAATTTGACCTGTCTTTAATATATTGCCAATTTGGTTTTCTTTTATAGAAGAGGGGACAAACGAGCATGCGGCTCACCTGATGGTAAGTGACTACCGCCGCCCATGATCAACCGCAACACCAGGGGATTTGCAGTTGCGTTGCCGGCACTTTTGAAAGGAGTAAGCTCTTTTCTTGAAGGTCCCCAGGTCGTATCGGTAAGGTTGAAAAATCGCCGGTGGTAAACTATTTTACAGAGAGGTCGTACGCGGAAGAAAACTCCTCGTGAAACGTACAGTGGTGGACCGCCAAGCATCCAGATGATGTGGATGCTATCGGGACGATTGCCGCGTAGTGCGTGTTGATTAAGTTCCGTCTTGGGCGTCCGTTGCTTACTCTACCATTCAGTGCTGCAACATTAAATTGTTTTGTCAGTTTATTTTTATTCATTCATTCTACATGCCTAAGCCACTAAAACATTTATTTCATAATCCCGTTCACGATATCATCTTGCAAATCACACTTTTCTCTTATCACAAAATTTTCTCAAAATAATTCTAGTTATTCAATATTCCCTATATTCACTATATTCCCTCTTTCACAACTTTGAACAGAAAGACAAGATCACCCCTTGGACTTAAATGACCGTGAGTTGATTAATCAATTCCAAATATTAAAAATAGATAAAATATAAAGAACGTAGAAGCAAGGTCAATCGAGTGCTTTACTGGAAAATATTTTAAAGTGGATAGCAGTTTTATAGCATAATTAAAATTCTATTCAAGTACACAATCACAAATATCGAGATGTAAACACGACTGTGACAGTTTTATTCGGAAGATAAGTAGGAAGTGCAAGGTTTATGTAACCAAATTAAATTAACATATCATTTTGGAAATCTGTATATGAGGTCTTTGATGATTAATTAACTTATAAAAATTTACATTTAGATTACACTAGATTGCGACTCATAAATCGGTAGGTAAATACGGTAATGACTGCCATCTCATCATTCATATATTTTGCGTGTGGTGATTAGTTAAAATTTGAAAACATAAACTATATACAGATTTGTTAAAACCTATCTTGTCAGTGTCGAGCACAGGGGTAGAGTAGCCAGACTCTCGGTATCTTCTTAGTATACATTTCGGAGAGTGTATGCAGGAATTACATGATTTAATTCCTCTCTCCTCTTTACACTACACCAAATTTTTGTATAGATATTGTAGTTTGTGGTATTTCGTTGGTATCTTAGATACATTTCGGAGAGTGTATGCAGGAATTACATGATTTAATTCCTCTCTCCTCTTTACACTAATAAACCACCAATCCAATAAACGTTCGGTGCGTCGTCATCAACACCCTTGTTGTCGATGTTCCACGCATTTGAACTTGTAATGGGTTTGAATGGCAGAGTAGCCAGACTCTCGGTACCTTTTTAGTATACATTTCAGAGAGTTTATGCAGGAATTACATGATTTAATTCCTCTCTCCTCTTTACACTCATAAACCACCAATCCCAGAAACGCTCAGTGAGTCTTCATCAACACCTTTATTGTCGATGTTCCACGCATACGAACTTCTAATGCGTATAGCAAAGGAATAACTTGCTAGCGACTGCCTTACCGTCAGATTACTATCAAACAGTATATAATCACTACGTTTTAATAACAAAGTAAATGCCTTAAATTTTTACCATCTATGGCTCATTACGTCTTGTGCTCAACCTTCACCACAATCACACTAGGTGTATTGTAGATAAACAATGGAACTAAGTAAAAATATATATAGTAAAATAAAAATAGGTAAACATAAAATATATCAAGAATTTTAAATTAATTAAGTGTTAAACTTTAACATATTATTACGTAAAAATTTGTAAGGGCAGGGAAATAATATTTATTATTATTTGAATAAATAACATTACATAGAACCACTACATCTCTTAGGTGTGCTAAAATTTAACAATTCAATATTAACTATAAATATAAAGGTCGTTTAGGAACAAAGGTAAATATAATGACGTATGACTTATTTCTGTTTTTCTGGCGTTTGCGTCGTCGGTTCATTGGCACGACAAAAGCGGAATGTGATGGCTGTTTGGCAAGTTCACAGTCAGTCACGCTGGTTACGTTTGATAGATGGAACCTTGAACTTTCAGTGGGTGTTTTCGTTTTTTTAAGATTCTTTGTATAATAATTTTTTAATAATAAAAAGTATAAAACAAGGGCCGTAGTGGCTACGCCTTGCCGTGCTCAAAGTACGCGAGCAACACGGGTTCGATCCCCATCGCAACCAATGAAATTATTAATTGCTTTTTTAAGTGTTTGTTACATACTCAGCGCCACAGTGGTGAATGAAAACGCGACTAAAGAATATAAGGAAAGTGTAACGTCTAAGTAACGTTAATAGCACATAGGACTCATATTCTGCCTAGCAGTCCGTCTGGTTAGGTGCCACCCACTCGCTTATTTCTGCTGCCAAATAGCAGTGTTTACACAGCTGCCCGTGTTCAAGTGTAAAACGTATAGAGATCAAAATATTACGTTAATAGCACATAGGACTCATATTATACCTAGCAGTCGTCTGGTTAGGTGCTACCCACTCGCTTATTTCTGCTGACAAATAGCAGTGTTTACACAGCTGCCCGTATTCAAGTGTAAAACGTATAGAGATCAAAATATTACGTTAATAGCACATAGGACTCATATTATACCTAGCAGTCCGTCTGGTTAGGTGCCACCAACTCGCTTATTTCTGCTGCCAAATAGCAGTGTTTACACAGCTGCTCGTGTTAAAGTGTAAAACGTATAGAGATCAAAATATTACGTTAATAGCACATAGGACTCATATTATACCTAGCAGTCCGTCTGGTTAGGTGCCACCCACTCGCTTATTTCTGCTGCCAAATAGCAGTGTTTACACAGCTGCCCGTGTTCAACTGTAAAACGTATAGAGATCGAAATATTACGTTAATAGCACATAGGACTCATTCTGCCTAGCAGTCCGTCTGGTAAGGTGCCACCCACTCGCTTATTTCTGCTGCCAAATAGCAGTGTTCACACAGCTGCCTGTGTTCAAGTGTAGAACGTATAGAGATCCAAATATTATGTTAATAGTACATAGGACTCATTCTGCCTAGCAGTCCGTCTGGTTAGGTGCCACCCACTCGCTTATTTCTACTGCCAAATAGCAGTGTTTACACAGCTGCCTGTGTTCAAGAGTAAAACGTATAGAGATCGAAATATTACGTTAATAGCACATAGGACTCATATTATGCCTAGCAGTCCGTCTGGTTAGGTGCCACCCACTCGCTTATTTCTACTGTCAAATAGCAGTGTTTACACAGCTGCCCGTGTTCAAGTGTAAAACGTATCCAACGTAACGAGATTCAGTATAATTACAGACTGAAAGGCATTCCAGTCTTCAGAAATAGCCTTCTTTGTTAGAAGTTGTTCTCAGGTGTCCATAAAACATCATATTAAAAAAACTTGAGACTTGTACGTGCGGGGAATAAAATTATTGAATCTAATAAAATATGTGAAGCCCGTCAACACCCACTGAGGCTGCATAGTTAAAAAGTTATAAATAATAGGAGTTAAAAAAACTTCCATCTCAAAAATTTCCATTTGTCTATTCCCAGCAGTGTTTTGACTTCTTCGTTGGTCTATTGGTTGTAAGCTCGACTTCTGATCACGTGGTTTCGAGTTGGAATCCCGGCTAGGGCAAACATCAGTTAATAATCGGGGTTAAAGTAATTGATCCTGCACCTAATCTCTCTCCGGTCGTGTCGGCTTACTACTTGTCGTATTTGATTATTTTGTCACCATCTTTGTAAAAAAAAAACCTAGTTATTTTTTATATGTCGACAAGCATTATTATACTGACCATTATAAATACCACGTATAATATAAAATTTTATGCGTGGTAGAGCCACGCTGCAGATATATTATAGTTAAAGCGCGAATGGGTTGGCTCGACCGGGGAAGGACCGCGCTCACAGAATACAAAAAAATAGCATGCGAAAACTAGCAGCTTAATACCGCTGTGTTTCGTATGATGAGTGTAGAGATCCGGAGACCCTTTTATACTGGAAACGAGACATTCCATCTTAGTCCTCTGGGGTGACAACGCATCTGCGTTTTAATTCTTAATCGAGGATAAGTGTAGATGACTATGGACTCTACCACAGAGTCAAAAAGGTTAATTTTTTTTTAAATCACGCGGCGGCTTTTGCTTAAAGAATTTCCGGAAATTAATGCCTGGACGTGCACCATAATTTTAAAACTAATCAGTTCTAAAGAAAACACTCCGTATAAAAATAGAAATATTTGTCCGCAATTTGCTTTGTACACTCTAATTCCACGAGTTGATGAGACATCTGCGTAAATAATAAGTACCTCTAAAGAAAGCACAATAAAAAATATTTTTATATAGTGGCGTATACAAAATTTACTTAATGTTTTTTGTTTCTTAAACTTAAATATGCGTAGGATGTTTTTCTGATGAAGATGCTTTGAAATTATTTTGTTTGAGTAATCACACATTACATGAATAAAAAATAAATTAAAAATAGTAACATGTCAACTATTACTGGGCACTATTAACAAGTAATAGGAAAAAATGGTTTTATTGCTAAAAACCTTAGAACTTAAATTAAGAAAAAAGGAATAGACTTCGTCTACAAGCTTAGCTTAATATGTTTTAAATGGCTTACGGTATGATCCTCTTCAGATTTAGCACCCATCTTCCAAACATCCTGTATAATATACATTTGTACCATTATAAATTATTTGCGTAATTATTTGTTGTATCTGGGATCCCAAACGATGTCCATCTCAGAAATCCAAACTATTATTACTTTGGTATGACAATTATTTTATTTTCCAGGACAAACGACTCATCAGGCTTGATTCGGAGTATCAGCAATGCTTCCGCCCTCACTTCTCTATGCGCTGATCTGTCACCATCCGACTCACATTTCTTTGAGGTATAGATGGTGTTGACTTTTTTTACATTATTCACATTTGTTTAGATCTTTTTTAATCATTATTCACATTTATTTTAGATAAAGTCTATGTCCACTATTTTCACCAAATATAATTGTTTTTTTAATTATTACTTACATTTTATCACTTTTTTATTTTGTCGGTGCCAACTTTTTTACATTATTTATTCCAATTTATTTTTTAATTTCTAAAGTAATTGTAAGGTAATGAACAAGATAAGTTAAGAGTATTAATTACATCTTATTAGGCTGTAGGTGTTTTACACAACACCGCAACTACTAAATAATAATAAAAAAAAACTGCGCTAACCCGTCTGCCAAGCGTGGTGATATTGGAAAATTTTCCTCCTATGAGGAAACGTGCCATAACTCAGGGAGAGCTTGAATTAAAAATAAATCTGAATCTATTTATATTCGGAATGTTTTTTCATAAAAATACGCTATCTGTCACGTACTCATATCATATGAGAATAAAATAAATCAGACGAATATATTTTTATCTCGCGTTTTTAGTTTTTATTTTAAATTGTCTATGTGTATAATAAGGAGTCCGAGCTTCATTTATCATTTGAAAAAAAAAATGTCTGGAATGACACCCATTACTGCATTATCTTCATCCAAATCGTTAGAGCCGTTTTCGAGAGACGAATAACATATTATAAACATAAATACAAAAATTGTCACTTAAATATGTATCTGAATCCGATGAGAGCCGACTTACGAGTACACATTGTAGTGCGTAAGTACAGCGCGATCGTATGAAACTTTGTTTCTCCTCCCCTAATATCTACGTCCTTCAAGCTGAAATCCGATATCCTAAATTTTGCTATGTCCAGAATGGTGACAATTAGTGACTTAAGAAAAAAAGTTACTTTGAAAGATATAACCTGATTTTTTGAGAGAATTCTGGTATGAATTCAAGCTTCTAATATACCACGTCTTATCTAGAAGCAAATAATCCTGAAAAAAAAATCTTCTGTTTTCAGGTACTATACATAGGCAAGGTTAGGATTTCACAAAGAAGGGTTCCAGAGAGCCTGATAGACGATGCACTTCATAAGTTCTCTCAGCACGAGGCTGAGAAGCTCAAGAATCAGAGGCGGCACAGCCTTATATCTTCTACTGCGGTAAGTTTGTTCATATGATCGTAAAGATTATCGTGTAAAATAAGAAATCAATAAATATATATACAAATAAAAAAGAAGTGCCTCTTTAGGCTTGAACAATTTTATTTATGTAAGTCAGGATAAGGATAAAGAACGAAAAGTTAATACGGGGTTGATTGAAAGGCCTCTTTAATGCTAAATGTGTCAAAAAGGCATACAAAATGTTGAGTTAGTCACTATCTTAATGTATTGTAATAGAAGAAGCCTATAAGAGTAAAATTAATGCTTTTTAAATGCCGGTTATTAAGAAATATATAGATATTTCTTGATAGGAATATGATGGCGGAGAAATTACGCGAGTGCGTAGATATATTTACGTGAAATAAGCGACACGCTATAGATACCTTGATAATATTATGTACAACACTTTTGTAACATACTTCAGTTATCATCGACCATTGGCACAGTAATACCGTCAGAGGCAACATTGAATACAACTATTACACAAGTCACTGATTAAAATAATTGAGTTGTCTCAATTAAAAAAAAAACTATTGAATTTTTAATTTTTGTATTTAATGAATATAAATGTTTATTAGATAAACAGCAATTATTTTCTTGAAAAAAATCTTAATATTTTATTTTTCATTATACCATATTTATTTATTACTAAACTATCCTTTTATACATATCACCCGCAAAAAAAAAATAATTTCGATGTTTCATATCTGGCGGGTGTACTGTGACGGCTCACAATTTTTCTTACTGGGTTTATCTTATAATAACATGCGTCATGCATGTTATTTTAAGTCAATGGATACAGGTTGCTTAGAACTGTGTTTTGTTGCGAAAGACCAACATCCGTTGAGTTGTATCGTAGTAATTGTAGGGTTTAAATGATAATGATGATGAACTATTGTCTTAATATGAATTTAACGGAAAATAGAAAATAAACATAAATTTAATATTTTCGTGTGAATAATCTTTTTTTTATAAAGTTAAAGTGACAAACGAACCTAAAGTTCATCTGATGGTAAGTGGTTACTGCAGGCCGTTGCCACCTGCAGCTACCACCTGCAATTTCAAATAAAGAAAGCTACAGATTCATTGTCATCTCTGAGGTCTGTAAATGCCTGTAATTCACCTCTCTGTACTACTTAGCGTTAGCAATGTGTAACATGGTGTTACCATATGTACTTCTAGGCACAAGTGGAGTCCTAGTATCTAGTACAATCTGAGTCATAAGTATCGGAAGTCATTTAAATTTTACTACGAGTTACATTTTTGCACTATAATAAGTATCAACAAAATTCCAATACTAAATAACTTTATACTTAATATAATACACAAGCATATACTTTTTTATTTACAGAATTCTCTATACAGTACTAGCTCTACAGAAAACTTAAAAGATGACTCAAAGACTGAAACCATTAGTGACAATTTACACAACCGAAATAGTAATCTGGTCACAAGCACTACTCCTTTAGAACCAGATAAAAAACACGCTTGGAAAAGCGTTGAGAGTTTGCAACAAATTAAAAAGGACCATCAACTCAATAAAAGTGAAAACAATGAGATTGATAATGAATTCGATTTGTTCACAAAAGAGAGAGTTGAGAAAAATACTCAAATTCGTAAACCTTCTCAATTACCTCTAGAACCTTCTTCCCTAGTATTGAATTTACCAACAAATTTGGGTACAGTAAAGGAAGACGAGGAAAAAGCTGACGATATTCATTCAGTAATCTCGGAAACCGCATCATCTATAACACAATTTTGTCGATCAAATTTTTTTGACGATGCAGAGAAATCTGATTTAACCGCTAATACAATTAGAGATAATAATCCCTTCCACAAAGAACTCATTGAAGCACCTGGTGATACAAATAAAATAGATGAGAAAGATTCTTTACTCAATATTCCAACACAAACTGGTTTAACCGAGAAGGAAATTGAAGTACAAACAAAGCCAGAGTCGAAGGCTGAAACAGAAAATAATTCATATTTAAATAATTCTGAGAACAAAGAAACCCTCCAAAAATCCTCTTTAGAACTTACACTAAATAGAAATGGTGAAAGTAACAAGAAAATCGTAATGCCCGAGAATAAGCCATTTTTAAGAGACAGGTCTGCTTCCATAGGGACGTTAAATTTGAAGACTCCTCTTGCACACTTAATTGGTGAACAAAACAGGACCATGCTATTTCAGGTAACACTTTTTTGTATCATAAAACTCAGCAAAACCTCACATCTTATTTAATAAACTGCTTTCACCCAGGTTATTTTTAGCCTAAAATAGGATTTTGCAAATATGTGTAAAATAACGATTACAGTCAATAAGCGAATCCAAAGCTACATATATCGTGGAATAATAATTCGTTATCATATCAGGTTGGTCGGTCAGAGCTTCGCCTCATCAGTCCCGACAGGAAGCAAATCCTCCTCCACAGAGCGTTTAAGGACGTTGCCAGCTGTGTACTGGGTAGAAGCAACAAGGATCATTTTGGGTTCGTGTGTCGCGAGACCAACGAGACTTACGCCTGCTATGTGTTTAAATGCGAGAGTGACTCTGTCGCCACTGAAGTTGTCAATGGTGTGTATGTGTTTTACGTATTTCATTTCCGATTTCATAATAAATTACCAAAAATTCAACTAAGGACAACCCTCGAAAATACATTTAAGGAAATAGTTAGTGGAATAGGTTTATTATATATATATATATATATATATATATATATATATATATAATTTTTCTGTATATGTGTTTGTCAATGAAATCCACCTAAATGGTTGGATCTATTTTGATAAAATTCACAATTGGATCTAGTAGGTTGCACTGTTGGCGAGATTCAGAAATCACGTGCAAAGACAGGGCAGATCGCTAGTAACAAAAACACATCGCAAATGTTGCGTAAGCTTACGTGGCCTTGATGTCAGTTTAAACATTATTTCGTAATAAATATGTATGAAAACATATAAAACTACTAGCAAATATTTAAGATTATTTATATTTTTCCGTTAATTACAAAATAGCTTACAACAAAAACAAACTTTAGGTATAGTCTCAGGGTTAAACTAAAATCTGTTTTACGAAATAAGTTTCGCAGAGATATGTGAACTAAACTTTAAATTGTATGAAATTTGACGGTAAATGTGAAATTTTGCAAAGACTGTGATCACCGCAGCTTCTTGACATCGAAAAGACTTCTCTAGTTGGAAAGATTCTTTTTCAACTCTTAGTTAAAACCATAATGTAAACTAGAGATTATAAATAAACCATAAACAATTAGTTTAAAACTGATTATAAATTACAGTACTATTTAGAAGAGAGAAAATTTTGTACAAAAATTGTTTTGCCTATTAGCTGCTTTTTCGATTTAAAGAGAAGTTCATTTTTTGCTTAAATGCATAGCAGAACGAGCGAACTTACGCAGTCAACCATACTGCCTTGGCTACTGGTATTTATTGACTATTTTATGCCGCATTAAATATAGTTAAATGAGACAGGTAAATTCACTACTAACCACCTTTTTTGTCAAAAAGCATTATACTGCTATTTAACGCTGGTACTTTGTGCAATTATAGACCTTTCTAAATTGAGTCGACTGTCATGCTGCAGCCATAGTACGCTGCAGTGTGACTTTACCACGATATAATTATTAATTTATATGAATTATTACTAATTAATAAGTTACAACTGGTATTGTATTTTATCAACTCATGAGCTCATGACGTATTATTTAGTACGCCATAACATAAAAGTAGATAAATGTAACAATAATTTCCGATGAAAGAAGCACAAAAGTCAATTGGCAATCTACGTTCATAATTATCTTCAAGTGCATCGTATTCGTTTCAATAAAGATCTAAGTTTGATGCGCACAACAATTTTTTATTTCGTTTTGTTTTATTAAACAATTAATATCATACAATCGCGGTGACTTTGTGACCTGCTGTCTCATTAGCTGTCTAATTTATGACTTTAGGGTTCAATAACGCACGTGTGACAAACTAAAGTATTTTTATATTGTTTATGTTATTTTTATTTTTTTCCGGTGAAATTACATAAATTATAAAAATTGTAAATGCTGTTGTAAATAAAAATTCGAAAGGATTGAGTGTAGTTGGTTAAATATGGCAACGATTTTGTACAACCGACGACAGCAAATTAAAGGTACCTACATACTATATATATAACCCTTTCAGACTTAAGCGAATATATAACGTTTTCTTTTAGGTTTCCCAAAATACATGACTTATAATTTTACAATTTTTTTAATAAAACTATAATTAATGATTTAAGTGGCATAACTGCGCTTAATTAAATATTATTACTACGTTATAAAATAAAGCTGTCATTTACGAGTATATTATTTAGCACAACATTTATTTCACACACGAAATTGGTCTTTTCCCTTTTAACTACTGTTCTTATAATGATAAAAGGCTTACAATTTTCATGTGTAGATCCCGTAAGCCACCGTTGACACTAGGGCAATCACCGTAAGGTTTAAGTTTGGCAAGAATCCGACATAACCTGCCTGATTAACCTAGAAGAGGAAGCTATGTACGAGAATTTTCCCATGTAAAAAATGTACATCTATTATAAATTTATAAAGAGATAAGAACCTGAATTTTGATATGTTCAAATCTTAAGAATGTGGAATATTAACCCCATCATTCAAATTAACGTATATAAGGAGAGACAGATCGTTTCACTTTTTTTGTTTCAGCAATAAAACAAGCGTTCATTGCGCATGCGGAGTTATTGAAAAAGTCCAGGGAGAAGTCGCCCAACATGACATGTGAGCATTGTCCAATGCTCTGGTACCACCGGCTGTGTCACGATATCGAAGGTAACTTAACAAAAACTTAGAAAATGCTCAAATTATTTATAAAGTTAATTTTTAACTGAAGGTAGCCGTAGTTAACATGATATTGGGACGTCGAATACCTCACCCCCCATACCGTGATAAGTACTGTAAAGTATTCGAAAAGTTGGAAATTTATAATAAGTGAATATACGCGATAAAATCCGTAACACTTAGTTTCATTTACATGTGTAGGGAAATATCATAAAAAATCAGTTTTTGTAAATATACCAGAATTGTGATTAAATTAAGCTGTAAGTTGTCATCCCGACAAGAATTTTCAACTAAGTTAACGAAAATGTTGACAGTGTTGCAAAAATATGATTCCTAAAAAAGAAGATATTTAATAATGAGGTGCCAGCCAAGATGACATATTACGATCATTTACGCTACAGGGAAACTTTAAAAATAAATGGTAATGACGTATCTGAAAGTTAACGGTGAAGGTTACGTAGACTTAGCAGCTACTTTTTTCTCTTCGTCAACCTTATTTAATCCACTATCAGGTTTTTGCCTTCAGAAAAATGCGGCAAATAACATATATGGCTTAAATGCCAACAATAATTGGAACCTTAAACACGCTATCGAAGTTTTCGAGTGACTGCTATTTATACAGAAGTTCCATTACTACAATAGCAGCTTAATACTGCTGTATTTTATATGATGAGTGTAGAGAACCGGAGACCCTTTTTACTGCATACGAGGCATTTTTTCTTAGTCCTCAGATGTGACAACGCGTCTGCATATTGATTCTTAATCGAGGATAAATTTAGATGTCTATGGGCCTACAGAGTCCCACTGCGTTGACTGCTCGCCAAGCTAAGCAGGTTGCTTGACGGCAGATCTCCACTTTTCTCGTTCAGACCAACAAAAACAAGCGCTGCTGTCAAGTGATGCTGAAACCAAGCCATACTCAAATTATTTTTTGAATACACACTCACGCACCCTTATGAATGAATCTTTTATCATTTGCAAACTAGAACATGGTTTTAGATGTATAATGTATATACGTGCGTCCAGCAGTGAATTCTCGAGTGGCATCCTCGTACCGTTAGGCGAAGTAAAGGACGACCAATTACTAAATGGAGTGACGATCTAGTAAGACATGTGGGAAGTCGATGGATGCAGGTGGCTCAGAGCCGTGCTTTCTGGCATTCCTTGGGAGAGGCCTATGTTCAGTAGTGGATTTGTGAAGGGCTGTAATGATGATGATGAAGTGAGAATAGTTTAGGGTGTAACTTGTTTTATAAAATATCCCTCTTTTACGGTTTACACCACCCCTACTAGAAATTTTTATGTTGTCTTTATGCAACAATCTCATAGACTTAGGATCATTATAGTCTAAACGTTCCTGCCTTTGTTCGCGCACCATTCGTGGTACTAAAATATCTCATCTAACATCATAACCATCTTCGAAGTTAAATGGGCTGAAGCTATTAGGCACACCTACTGACGGATTAGACACGTCCACGAAATATTACAATTTCTCAGATATGCAAGTTTATACCCAATTTCCTTTACCACTGGGCTCATTTTAATCGGCGTATTCAAGTATAATTAAAGCCTGCGGGTATCAAAGTGGGGTTGCTATGAAATTTAAGATGAAAGAACTTTCTAGAATTTTTAATACTAGAAAGTTCTTTCATCATAATAATTAATAATAGCAGTATGGTACGTATTATATGTGGTACAGCCACGCTGCAGCTATATTATGGCTGCACCATAAATGAGTCGATTCGACAAGTAAAATACGACGCTATCACAGAACACCGGCGTAAAATGGTAACATGGTGTTGTGTTTCGTGTGGCGAGTGTACATACTACATACCCAGAAACCCTTTTAACTTGTAATGAATCATTCTCATCATAGTCCTCAGGAATGACATCGAATCTGCATTTAGATTTAATCGATGATAGAGGTAGATGGGCTATGGATTACATTATTTACTCAACGCTAGGTGAAGTGTGCCCGTTTTTCAACCTTATTATTATAAAAAAAGTAAAATCTAGAGCAGAGGAATAAAGTTGAATTTGTCTTACCACAGGTATGAACGAGAAGAAAACTCACGCGTTCATCCTGCGTCGCATCGAGCAGCTGCCTGAAGATGAGCAGGATCTCGTCGTCACAAAGTACCAAGGCGGTAGTAACCACATTTTTGAGGTAGGATTCCATGTTTGACGACTCAATAGCGCTGTGTCTAAACATTTGACAGCACTGCCTCGATTTGAATACACTGGTACACTGATTTGGATGATAAACAAATAATTATGTCGTATCTAGTATAATTGAAAGTCTTTAACGCCGCCACCATAAATTTTATATAAATAATTATAATTAATTCTACGCTTAAAGTAAATAAAACTGTAAATTCATTTTAAAGTTCATGTTTCGTGAATATTCGGATGAATAATAACAAATTATGGAAGGACGCCGATAGTAAATTTAAGTATTTGAAAAAAATTAATATATGTATATAAATTTATGTATTATATATACAGATGGAGCTAAAAAAGTTTTCCATCAGTCGTGTAATCATAAGCACACTGGTTTCTTTTCTATATAAAAACGTACTCCTAGGCAGAAAATAAGCTCAACCATCGAGTGAATGTAAATGTGTAGATTTATGAATCGTATGGTTTGTTTTAACTTTACGGTTTCGAAAAGGTGTGTTGACAATTGCTCGCGCCATCCGTGGCCAGGACCAATTTGCTAAGTAATTCACCTCTAGTCCGAACAATCCTCGTAGTGAACAAAGTTCACGGGATGATGACATAGTTTCGAGTAATCTGAGAGAAATCACTAATATATAAATAAATAAAATAATCTACAATAGTCTAGAAACTAGTTGCTTAAGTTATGACTGAAGAATCAGAAACACTAAACGTTCAGAAAGAATGTAAGAATTTCTATTAAATATGCAATAATATCAGAAAGAATAAATGAGAAAAGTGCAACAAAACAAAAATACCCTAAATGGAAGTATATAGATCAAATTAGCGATATATTAAAGATGGGCCAAATAAAAGTACCCTCAACCGACGAGCATGTATGCGTAGATATATGGATTTGAAGGAAGCAAAGGGGAAACGTGTCAGGATCATGCTAAATCGAAGTTCGTAGTCTCAACCAACCCCCCTAGGTAACCGACGTAAGAGTTTATATAATGTTTAACTTCCAAGCAATTTAATTACCTTTATTTCTAATAACTTTTTAGACCCTGAGCTTAATCAACTTCTCTTGTCTACAGGTTGGCGAGCACAATGCATTCCTGATGATGCTTCTTCGTGCCCATTGTGAATCGAAGCAGCAAAGGCATGTTCACGATACAGCTGAGAACCGGTAAATATTAGCAATAATATCAAGGTCACCTTAATCAAACCTTAGAATTCTATTTCTGGATTTGGATCTCTGCCAATTTACAACAATGTGCCGTAACCGTCACGCTAGATGAATTGCCACTGTGTATCAGGCTAATAATTTTGACACAACTCCTAGTTGAGGTCTTACGTCACCGTAGAAGGGGGGAAAAGTACCTGCGGCTCACCTGATGATAAGTGACTACCGCCGCACATGAAAAACATACATATTGCTACACCAGGGAAATTGCAGTTGCGTTTCCGGCCTATATGTTTATAAACACATGCATGGCTATTTGCTAACTTCTGTTACTGCTTATCAAAGTCCAGTGATAAATATAGGCCCCCTTCATTAATTACCTCATAGGGGGGGGGGGAATATTTGCCATAGTTGTACATACACTTAGCAGGTGGGTTAGCAAATGCAGTTTTTTAACTTCCCAGTGGGAAGTTATTTCAATGGGTCCGATTTTGCAAATTGTAAATTTTAACATATCCCCAAGTTTCAAGGTCATTAGAGTCGATTAGTATGGTTTTTAAGAGGATGTCCGTGTGTGCACATGTACGTATGTATGTATGTTCGGATTCAATTTTCGCCTCGTGTATCTCGAGAACCAAGAGTGATACTGACTTAGAACCAGTTTCATTTAACGTATACTCGTAATTATGTAACTTACACCTCGTAAAATTTTAAGCAAAATCGGTCAAATACGTTTTTTGTGCTGATTGAAAAATTGTGTAAAATATTAAAATATATGATATTTTTTATTCTTTCCACTGCGAAGTTAGTCGTGTGTCGTATCGGGTCGCACCTAGACCGCTTTTTATTTTTTAGTTGCTATCGGGAAGACGCTGCTGCCCATATCCTGGTTTGTTACCTTTTGTCGCCTCTTACGGCATCTATGGGACGATATGATACCTGTTGTAGTTGATTCTTGTTGATGATTGTTGACCGAAAAACGGTCACGACGGTCAGTTACATCTGCGCAGGATAGGATTACACATGGGATAGTGGATATTCTTACACCACCACCACACAGTGTAACTTCTTTTACATTTAAATTATTGTCACATTGTATTTGGTCATGTAGAAAGAATGAATGAGGAAAGAGTGACAAAGCAAATTTATATGGCAGATGTGAACGGCCGAGTCGGGAAGGGACGCCCTAGAAAAAAGTTTATCGACCAAATTGGCGATATTTTGAAAATGGGCCACTTTAGAAGTACCCTTAACCGACGAGCATGTATGCGTAGATATATGGATGTAAAGGAGGTGAAAGAGGTATGTCAGGATCGTGCCAAAAGTAATTCCGTAGTCTCTGCCTATCTCTCTGGGTGACAGGCGTGAGTGTTTATGTTATGTTTTTTTTATGTCACATTGTAGTACCTCTCGTTTCCAGTAGTAAGGGTTACCGGTTCAATTACCATACGAAACAGCATTAAGTTTATATTTCACGTTGGTATTCTTTTAGATGCGCACTCCTGCGGCGGTCGAGCCGACCCATTCGCGATACAACTATAATATAGCTGCATCGTGGTAGCCAAATCCGGTCATCAATCCGTTTATCACTTGACGATTAAAGTAACTCAGCTCATATTCTAATTTTGCCCTCAATTCCCCGCGCTTCGTATGCTATGTACTGACATTTTTGTAATCACTATTGCTGTAAATAGATAGGTCGATAGATACTTATTTCATTAGATTTATCATATTTATACCTATTTATTTACGCCATCCCTGTCGCTTCTTATTTTTATTACGGTTATTTCCCTTTTTTTACGTCCTATGGTTTCTAGCGACACAGCTTTCCCGTTCAAAAGCCGAAGCAAAACTAATTGGGCGGCAGGAACAGGAAACAAGCTTAAAGACGCCGATAGTTTAAATTTCTTTTTACAGTGAAAATAATGGTAATTTAAAAAAAGGCCTGCCTTATAGTTATTTCAGTTAGTATACAAAGTTTCATGATCTAAATTGAAGTATGATATACTAGCGGTTTATTGTTCAGTTTGGAGGTAATTTTGGATTCTGTCGTGAAAATTTTACGGAATCTTGTTTTCGTCTAACATAGTACTTAATCTTCAACTTTACCATACGTTTATTTCAAAATTAATGCTGCAATATTTTCGGCATGACGGAGGATCTTGCTAAGCCATTTGAGGTAGTATTTTTACTACTTCCCCGTAAGACAACGAATATGGAAGAGCTCCCATGAGTGCTGTGAATCACCTGCAACGCCGGAAAGGAAAAAATAAATTAAATTAAATGCAACAAAATCCTTAAAATTAGTTTAATTCAATGTCGGGTATTCAAATCATTACTGAAGAGGCCCATGTGTAGCAACTTGTACAGGCTGATGAGATAGAATAAGAAGTACACGGTGGTGCAGATATTTTGTTTTAATTTTGTTACAGGTCAGAGTTCCTTAACCAGTATTTGGGTGGCAGCACGATATTCATGAAGGCAAAACGCTCGCTCTCGAGCAGCTTCGATCATTTGCTAAAGAGAAAAGTTAGCAGAGATGAAATGGTTGCACAGCAGGGTAAGAAGGTAAGCGATATGGATTTGTTGTAATTAAAAACCCCATCCCAACAATAATTGAAAATTAAAAATTTCAAAATAATGTAGGGATGTGGCATCGATTTGCTTTTTCTATCGCATCTACCACGGGGTGTGTTCTGAGGAATTATTCGGATCAGTTCCAGCCGCCTTTCATGAACGCACATCGCGTCAAATTTACGATATCATCCTCACCATCTGGATTTCCTTCCCTTTACAACTTCTCTGTGGAATAGTTTACCACCGGTGATCCTTCCGGATCAATACGACTTACGGACCTTCAAGAAATGAGCTTACTCCTTTCTAAAAGGTCGGCAACGCACCTGCAATTGCCTTGGTGTTGCAGCTGATCATGGGCGGCGGTAGTCACATACCATCAGGTGAGCCGTATGCTCGTTTGCCTCTTCTTCTATAAAAAAATGTGACACTTCTAATTCATTAGATCTTGCAATAAATTGCTGCATATGCACCTCACTTGTCGTAGTTCATCCATCTATCCATCGCAGTGTATAAAAATGCTGAACATAGACCTCCTTCGTAGACTGCCTCATACCCGGGGGAATTTCGTCATAGTTGCCGCGCATGGCAAGCGGGTTGCCAAGCGCAGTTTTTATAATTTAGAGTTGTTATCAGGAAGACGCTGCTTCCCATCTCCTGGCTTGGTTCCCTTTGTCGCCTCTTACGACATCCCTGGGACGATATGATACCTGATGTAGTTGATCCACCTTACTTCACCACACTTTACACGGATTGGCGATCGAGTCTATCGATTTATTGATATCTTGTAAAAATTATTATTGAGCGCTCATTATTCATGCCAACTTCTATCTGCAATCCATGAAGTAGTCAATATCGTTGACTTAAGTGTTAAAATTTGAAAAATAAATCCTTTGCTATATCTGCACAGGATAGGATTATAGTGCACTAGGCAAGACTATCAATTCCCTCACTCTTGTAGTTTATTGAACGACAATCCTACACGACCGGAGAGAGATCAGCCGCAGGACCATCAGCTTCAAGAAAAGAGCCTATTCCTTTTTAAAAGGCCGGCAACGCATTTGCAATCCCCCTGGTGTTGCAGATGTTCATGGGCGGCTATAATCAATTACCGTCAGGTGAGCCCTATGCTCGTTTGTCCCCTCTCCTATAAAAAAAGTTTTATGTGCTTTCCGAGACACGGGAGTGAAGTACCACCAAATAAAGTCAGAGAATAAAAGAAAATAGGTAGGTATAATCTGAAATGATGGGAACAATTTTTCGACATGTTTTGTTTAATGAAAATATATGTAAACAATAGGTAACCATTTGCATAAATATCATATAGGAACCACCACAAGTCCCCCCACCAGTGGTGATGGAAACATCATCGGAGCAGTCAGTGTCGGAGATGTTGCCGGAAATCACTCGCTCCAAATCCACGTCTCCAGCCGCGAATGCGGTCGAGAAAGGTAAATATTACGGTTTTGCGAAGCAAAATAATACCCATTTTATTAAATGGTATTGCCAGATACATTAATTTATCATACAATACGCGGTTAAGTCACACTGCAGCTATATTATGGTTGAAGCATGAATGGGTCGACTCGACTGGACCACTCTCTCACATAATACCAACGTAAAAGATTGGCTTGATGCTGTTGTGTTTCGTGTGATGAGTATAGAGAACCGGAAACTTTTTGACTGGAAACGACACATTCTATCTTAGTACTCAGGTGTGACAATACATCTGCATTTTGATTCTTAATAGAGATAAATAATAAAATTAAGATAAAATAAATATGTATGTATAGTCATATTTTTATCATATTGTTATCACCTGAATACTGGATGTATTTTACATTCATCAGATTACTTAGTCTTTTGAGGCGACTCCCCAACATCACATTTACACGAGAGGACTGGACTGCCACTGGAGAATCTTTCACGTTGGCTGCAGGTTGTTTCTACCTACCAAACTTGACTGAGTCACGTTCGGAAAATTTCGAACAAACAATTTATCCCTTGAGTGGAATTGACACATTGTCCTTCACTACTGGCCGTATGAGAAAATCGCTTAGTGAGCTTTATAGGGGACTAAAGAAGATATCAGAATTATATCGACACAGCCTAACACATCAGTAAACTGAAATGGCTTGGCCGTATAGTAGCAAGAATCGAATGTTCATTAATGTCGTACAGTGTTAGTACAGTACATACATACGCAAAAAAGTTTCTCTATCGCGTGTACATCAGTAATTTACGTTGGTTATTCAGATCAGCTCTATACTAAAGGCTTGTTCCTGTGTTTCATGCATCTTATTAATCCAGGTGTGATCCAGCTCTTTATGTCGCTTTGTCTACGACCTACTATAACCTACTGCGTGTTTGATGATTGATGGCGTATGTCATAACATCGTTAAATTTGTGTGAGGCGGTGTTAACATAATTATCGCTTGTTATTTCGTTCCAGTTCAGACTGTTAATATATAAGGCAACTGACTCCCAGTCTGTTTTACGTATCGTGCGTATTTTACTTTTATGCTGGTAGATTTGCAAAGGAATTTCAGCCAGAGATAAGTCATGATCTGTAATAGATGATTTGCATACGAGACCAGAGGATATTGTCTCAGATTTTATGAAGATGTGGTCAAGGCATGAGGCTCCTCTAGTTGGCTTTGATATCGCTGGATATAAACCATCAGATGCCATCAAGCATAAATAGTTGCCCACTTGTGCATTAATTGGATCGTTTATGTTAATATTAATATCGCCTGCAATTACGAGGGTTCGTTTGCATTGTATGTCAGAGAGTACAATGTCTAAAGAGGAAATAAATCGATCCGTATTTGAAAAGGAAGGGGTGTGGTAAATCGCTAAGACTATGAGGTCGTTATTTATATTTATGAGGAGACTATCAGCATCATCCAATTTTTGTGTTTGGGGTGCAATTTCACTATTCCATGAGTGTTTGACTTATACGACGATCCCACCGCTTTTGTTGATTTGTGATAAGCGTTTTGTAACCCTCCAGTGTTTCAATAATGATACCGTCATACAGCCAACATTCAGTCAATACAATAATATCGATATCCAGGTCTCTAAGCGTTTAAGAGCTAGTTTAAAATCGTCAAAATTACGTTGATAACTTCGTACATTGAATGTCAGAACTTTTAGACTTTTCTTATTATTATTAAGAATACTCTTGCATTTTTCCAAGGAGTCTTATGCTACGACTGTCTATAGCCTATATATATATATATATATATATATATATATATATATATATATATATATATATATATATATATGGAGAGTAACTAAATATGAGCTACCATTTTGTTTCGAGGTCATACATTAAAAACCATTTAAAAATCAAGTTTATATTAATGTTATAATATTCAGACATATATTTTAAAAGAGCAAAATAACAGTCTCATATTTTTATTACTAAACTATACTATCAAAATTGAGCATTAAACAAAAATGCAAAATTGGCACTTAATATGGAACAGGTACTCAAATATGGGCTATAATAACGTTATTATCTTTTAAGAAAATTATAAGCATAAATGCTTATCTAGATCAATAATTAGCTTTGGTAAGAGTAAGAAATGAATTATTTTAGTACCAAATGTCTCATAACCAACTATCAAATTCTGGCCCAGCACAGCCATTATGTGCCCAGAGCCCACACATCAAGAATTTAATCCAGAGTATCCTGAATTTTATGAAAAAAGTTGCTGTCAGAACATACATTATGCATCTTTAGAATCAGGAGCTCAGTAATCAGATTATGATATCTGGTTCAGAGTCTGAACCAAACTGGAAGACCTCTCCACCTTCACTGTCAGTCACTTCATCGTCACTAGTTGTTTTTTTTTCTTATTTCTACGGTTGTGTTTTCTCTACTTTGACTTTCTTATCTTTAGTTTTCCTTTCTTTTTCAATATTCTTCTATTTTTTTTAAACTAGGTCTCTTTTATGGGGTGACGAAGTTATAACAGAAGCCACAGCAGCTTTTCTACCCCTGTTAGATATCTTTCTGATTTTTTGGGTACAGGATTTATGCCATAAGGAGATACTAGGCCTAGGCTATTGCGATCCATTCTGGAAGATGATGTTTCACCATTATTTATAGATTCATGTGAGTTCTAGAAGTAGATGCTTCTGTTTGAGTGTCGATCCAGATGTTAAGGTTGAAGGTCCAAATTGAGATTTATTTTCTGTTTCAGATCTAGAACTTTGAGAATGATGCTTCGGTGAACATCAAACTGTCTTCATTAAGAATTGCAGTCAAAGATTTAGGTGAAAGGGGCAATCTAGGATAGTTATTCGGTGGTTTTTCATTATTGGATGATGATTTTGTTGTCTTCTCGCGTCTACTTTTATTGCTTTAACCATTTGTTCTTCATCCCAATTTTTACTTGATTCTTTTGATTGCGTCGGTGTCATTTAGAAAAAAAATTACTTTTAGAGACTAATTTATAACTATCCAAGTACTAGTACCTAAATATGGGCCAGCCCATATTTAGGACCGTAGTCATAGCCCATATTCAAAATTCTTGAATGAAATAATGTCGGACTTGTACTTCACAAGTCATACATTACTAACAATTAATCTTTCGATAGACATAAAATTAAACTTATACTCTATAAATGAAAGATATAGTTATACTATTTAGTCCTGATTATCATTGATAAAATAACATGTTTTTACTCATCTTACGAAATTTTTTGAGAGCGGTGAAGCAACAATGTCATATTTTATCTTCACCTCTCGCAGAACTCACGAGATAGAGTGATTGCGGTGTTGGGGCTAATGAATGCAATAGGAGATATTCGTTTGCAGCGCCTTTTAATTATTTGTTTTCGAGAATGTTTACTAGCCCATATTAAAGCACTAGCCCACATTTAGTTACTTTCCTTTATATATATATATATATATATATATATATATATATATATATATATATATATATATATATATATATTCGTCTATATCATTAGTAACGCTAAGTAAATCCATGTCTTATTAACTTAAATATTAAGACAGAAGATAAGATTGTTCTATTTTAAAGATACCTACAGCTGCAAGAGTGGGAATGTTATTAATTCGTGAAAATAGCTTTAATTCTTTATTGTGTATTTCTGTGCTAGTGTATGTTATGTATAATATAGTGAGTTGTGTGTTAAGTTTGTGTGTGTATAAGATTAATCCAGAATTATCTTTTCGTGAATAATTTGAGAAGGATTGATCAAATATAAGAATGAATTGGTAGCTTAAAACTAGATTTAATATAAAATATTCGTCGTATATTAATTCTGAATTCAGGTTTTGATTCAAAACCAGAAATTCCAAGTTAATACAGTCTAAAAAATTAATCTTAGGTTCGGTTAGGTAAGGTTGATTTTATTGTTTGACAGATGGTTACCATTTTCACATTAATTCTCATTACATGAGAATATTCCTACATATTCCTAGAAAGTTCTATGTTCCTTTAATACTCGATAAACTCGATAAAAGGAATATAGAAATTTCTAGGCTAATCCAGGTCATTCCACCCTTTCAACCAAAAACCATTAGAACAGTACTACAGCACACAGTAATACAGCTGCTCACACCTCCGTTTCTTGAATGCGGTCCACAAGCGCTTGAAGTTGAGACACCTGTATAATAGACGGTGCTGACACATAGGCGCGACAAACCAGCCTCTCTATCTCAGTAGCCCACTGTTGCCAGCCCACTGTGATCCTGAAACCACGCTCAACTTCTTGACAACTCTTTCATTCACATATTTCTTCTTTCTTTCTTTTACAACCCGTAAAAACTAATTGCTGCAAGCACACATATCACTTATGCACTTAAAACTATGTTGTCGGCTGGAAATGATTTAAAATGTACATGTCGTGTGAGTCAGTGCGTGTTATTGCAATAAGTTGAGTATGGTTTTCTCTTGATTTTGACATCACTTGTAATGATGATTAAGCAATCTGCTTAGTTAGCTCGTTTTTCATTAAAAAGTTTTTTTAAGCTGGTTTTAATAAAATTTACGTTTACCCATGTTATTATGCGCTTAGAACAACCGTCAACACCACCTAAGTCCGTCGTCCCGCCTGCAGTTGAAGAGGAGTCTGAGGACGTGAGGGATGACAATACGCCTGTACATTCTCCAATGATGGATATGTAAGTCTTTTTGGTTTCGATATATAAGGTGATTTCGGTCTCGTCAGCCCTTTATAATTGTTTTATACGATAGACACAATTGACAAAAACGATGTGTTGCCACTCTTTGGTATATATTTTAATTAGATGTGTATGATGTTTGCAAAAAAATCTAGAAATGGTAGAGCCAAGCTGCTGTTATGTTATGGTTGTAGCACGAATGGGTCAGCTCGACCGTGTAAGGACCACGCTCTCACAGAATATCAGCGTAAAGTAGCAGCTTAATGCTGCTGTATTTTGTATGGTAAGTGTAGAGAACCAGCGACCCTTATTACTATAAACGAGGCATTCAATCTTAGTCCTCAGGGCTGACAACGAATCTACATTTTGATTCATAATTGAAGATAAATATAGATTTCTGAGGGCCACAGCATCCACTTACCTCCAATTGGACTTAGTGCACTTTTATCAACATTATTTTAAAAAAAATTACATTCTGGCATATGTTTTAATTAGTTAAATGTGTGATGCTTATATTAAATTTTATATCGCTATTCTTTGCAGATTCCTTAAAGTGAGCGATAACCGACCGACCGTAAGTGAGACTGGCGCAGAGTCAGACGCCACCTGGCGACAAGCGATATACGAGAAGGCGATCCAGCCGCCCGAAGTGGAAGAAGGTTATATTGTAGTTTTACATGTTTTATTTTTTAACAAGGTTTTATGAGCTTCGCGTGTATTATCTATGTATCTATGTAACTGAATCTTTTAATGTAACTTTCGCCAAATTGTAAACGGCCGACTGACTTGAAAGTTTGCATTTGTATCAAGGACTAACTTTATCCAGTACCCTGATCAGGATAAAATAAAATAATTACATGCTTTATATTAGCTTGACCTGTATGTGTAATGCATAATATAATAGTGTAATGGTTTGACTGCCTTGTTGGTCTTGTGGTTGTAGTAGTGCGGCTGCTGATCATGAGCTGCCGGGTTAAAATCCGGGGTCGGGTTAAGAAAAAATCAGTTATTGAGTTTCTCCATCAAGAAATTCTCAGTATCTGCCCGGAGTCAGGAAATTGACGGTGTCTTACCCCCATGCCTAGGAGAACATGTCAAGCTGTTGGTCCTGTCGTGTCGGTTTACCATCCCATCAGACTATGAGAGTGAAGTAATAGAGATTGCGCATGTGCTTGCGCATGCACTTGGGCACTATAATCCTGGCCTGCGCCGATGGCTAGTCTCCGCTGAGACTGGTCGCCGTGACCGAAATTCGGTCTGGAGGACATTATTATAATGTAATGGAATTTTGTAATCCAATTTTCACACACTTCTAGAAGTCTGATTGATTTAAAAATTTGCAGACGTATCATTAAGAATCGATGAAAGTACAGTAATTTCATGAGTATGACCTAGTTATTCTCAATAGAATCATCACAGCTCATGATTAAGTTTTTTAAACTCTTATAATATTTGTATTAAGCTGACCTATATGCTTGTATGTTTATATGAATATAATGGAATTTTATAATTCAATTTTCCCTTGCTTCCAGACTTCTTGATAATCTGAAATTTTGCAGATGTATTAAGAACCGACGACAATACATATCATCGCTCTGACATATATACTAGGATCATCGCAGTTCATAATCAATACGTGTTGTCTTTTTACTCTAATATTAATAACTTATTATTTAACTATGCAGTAAAACAATAATACTATAATGTAATTAATAGTTATTAAATGTGGCTCCACTAATACACAATACACATACATGACATGCAATTCTCTAGATTAAAACTTTGGTTGGATTGCTTCAAGAATAAAATTGAAGTAAGAAAATTTTCCGAAAGTAAAATGGAAAGTAAAAAAAATAATTGTTTTCGAGATCAGCGTCAATTGCCGACACTCTTTGAAATCCTTAAAAATATATGACTCAATATTTTTTCTTTAATTCAATTCAAATATTTAAAATATGAGATATATTAATAAAGGGTAAAGGTATCATACTTGTTCATGTTTGTGAATTTAAAAAAAATGGTAAATTCGCTTAAACATACTGTACTCATTAATAATCCGTAAGGATTGTTGAAAAAATTAAAAAATATAGGCATTATACAGACATGATCTTGTTTTATGATGTCCGTAAAGTATTAAGAAATAGATAGAAAATGAACTAAAGTTATACAACAAAAAAGTAAAAATTATTTCAGATGAACTCACTTCTTCTACTCATCTCCTTGGTCGCCCGAAGATCAATCAAGGCAAACGGAGCAAAGAACAGTTGAGGCAGCTTTGGAAGATGGCCATCGACCAGACCATCCTCCTGGTTAGAATGGAGAAGGAAAATGCTAGATTGAGAGGTAAGAACCATTGCCATTTTGATTTATACGTGACTATATTCAATTTAAAAGATTTCTTTTAAATTTAATATAGTAAAATAATATTTTTTTCTTTAGTAGCCCGTAATAGTACGTAATAGTCCACTGCTAGAGATGAATTTCTTTACTGTAGAAAAAAATTGCCGTTAGTAATTATGCTTTACAATTGATTTGGTGATTGATTAGATTGACTTCTTGCGCTTTTAATGCTTAGTTATACAGGAATATCCACCATTGTATTTCGTCTTATGAATGTCGTAAGAGGCGACTATGGGAAATACCAGAAAAATCTCATGGCTACAGGAAGATGGCGGCAGCGGCGAAGTGTGGGGGTGCCGGGAGGACCATGGCCACGGGCGGCATACAAAAGGGGGTGGCGGCAAGCGTCAAGATTTTTTCAATAATATTGACTCCAAACTGCGCCCGTAATGTTACGTGCCAAGCGAAACCACAAAGGTGCGTAAGGAGGAGGCGAAGTCGAATACTGCCAAAGTGCTCGTGGCAACGACCCGGCGCCCGGCTGACCGGCACTGCGGCGGCAAATTGACGTGGACAAACCAACAGGTGACAGCAAGTACTCAGTTATTCACCAAACAAAACAATCTCTGCTGAACATAGGTCCAAGGAATGCCACAAAGCACTGTCCCGAGCCACCCGCATTCATCGACTTCCTGCTTGTCTTACCGGGTAAACATACTCGTCAACAAGCTCGTTAGGACATAAATACAGAAGAGTTCCAACAGGGGCACACACGTCGACGTGCGTTACAGCTGCAACAGTTTCAAACTGTAAAAAGGGCTTATAAGTCCGGCTTTCTGGGTTTATTAAAATACGTAATTGAGTCCAAACTTGAAGATGGCTTACCACACATTGTCATAATAAAAATAAAAAATTGAAATAAATAAAAAATAGTGCAAGTTGCTAAAGAAACTTTTTAAACTAAAGTTAATAAAAAAATATCAGAGATCGACTGCATCAACGTTGAGACTACCAAATGTAGTCTTTTAATAATTCTGGAAATGGAACATGACATACATTTTGATATTGACGATTGTGTTAAAGATTTTGCTTCGAAAAAAAACACGAAAAGTACATTTTCTATCCAATTTTAAACCAATAGTGACAGAAATAAGTAACAATACTAAGCACCCTATAACATAAATATTGTATTCTATCCAAGTTGACCTCAATTGCTGTTGGTTAAGAGAACGTTGATAACCGATATAAGTATCCACTTTTGGCGGTGATTAACGATTCTCTTAATTTATCAAATGCAAAATAACGAAAAATGATTCCAAAAATCCACAACAGGTAAATAAGTAGTAAAGTTACTTTTAGATTTTTTAAATTTATCTGATTTAGGGGTAAGGAAATAAAATGATGGGTGCCGTTCTTGTCTGCCCTTTAAGTATAACTATAACTAAGTATACTTTTTTGCAATACCTGTAAAGATTGCGAAGTGTTGAGCACTATGTATAATTTGAAATCCAATTGTACACTCATTATTATTATTTTCATTCTTAGTAAAGTTATGCCTTGTAAACAATCCGACAATTTTAAAAGATAAACTACCTGTAGGTTTCTTGCACCGTGTGTATATTGACTTTCAATAAGTTAAAATATTTAAAGTTTAAATTAAAATAACTTTAAAAAATGGGGGGGGAGCGGGGGGCGAATTTCCGGACGGCCCCAGGTGGCGAAAACCCACGCTACGCCACTTGGCGGTATAACCATGACCGGTGACGGATAGCAGTCAATTCTGCCAAGCGTGGTGAATAAGACAAATCTTTCATAACGGTGGAGGCCCAGCAAGGGTCTTTTATGAGCTTATACCTTCGTATTTAGAATTGATAATATGATCTATTTCGGCCACATAATAGATCATAATATACAAAGATAAACTTTACTGGTAATTCCATAAACACTTTGACAAGAACAATATTTATATGAACAGAAACATAAACAACAGAGATGGAATACCATAAACAATCTAAGGTCCCTTCAAGAGTTCACAGAGAACGACGACGAACGACGAATAGGTAACCATTTTAATTAAGATTGATACGTGGATACATGGTCATACTTTTGAAGATTGAAAATGAATCGAATGCAGTTATTCAGAAGACGGTCATAATTGTTGAGAAGATCTGCATTCAGGAATAGCACACATCACCATATTCGATTAGGAGAAAAATTAAGCTTTGCACAAGCGTTTTCTTAATTTCGGAAAATTTTTAGGCGATAGAGATACGCAAGGTACCGGTGACTTTCTGGCTAACGGTCGTTGCTTATGCTTTTCAACTCAAAGTGGAATCAATTAATAAACCTAGATCCTTCACAGTAGAACACAATTGAATCTTGATACTATTAAAAAAGATAGGAGGTTGAGCTACTGTTTGCAATCGCTGGATCATCCGACGGCTACCAATTATAATGGACAGGCACTTCGAAGGGTTGACCATTAGGCCAAACTTGTCGGACTAGTTCTCGTACTCAAGGATACTGTTAATTACGTCTACCGCTCTAGAAATATCGTCTATACTCGTTTGTGATTACAAGTCATCGGCATACAGATGATACGCAGACTGAAGGTTTTGGGTAATGGGATTAATAAATATAGAAATCAACAAAGGAGATAATATGCCACCTTGAGGGACACCAGCGTGTATGTCAAACCAGCAAGATGATAGCTCATCAATGCGAACCGACTGCAGACACCCTCGAAGATATGATGAAAACCAAGCCAGTGTTTCGGATGAGACTATATAGAAAGGGACAGGATGGAAATTAGAATGTCATAACTGATGGCATTAAAGGCGTTCGAAAAGTCAACTCAAACCAACACAGTGATTTTAGGGTCCTCTATGCCCGCTCTAATATCACCGGTTTCTAAAGGAAACGGTACTATGGCCTAAAGCCAGAGAGTCGGAGGCCTCAAGGACTTTGGAAGGGAAGAATGGATATAGGTTGGAAATGATTGGGTAAAGTGGGATTTGGGATCTTGTGTGCGGGTATAACTTAAGCCTTACGCCACAGTGAATGAAAATCACCAGAATCCAAGGAGAAGTTAATGATGTGCGAGATAACTGGAAGCATATGGTCAAGTATATAGATAATCACCCGTGGGCTGATAGGGCATTAGGTTTAATGGAAAGGATTGTCTTCTTAATATCATCTATAGCTACTGGAAATAATTGAAAGTGATCAATGTTGGGACGAGGTAAACCCATTAAGTATTCAACTGTAAGACGCTTGGTCTAATGATCATGAGGACTGTGGGAGACAAAAAAAATTGATATCATCCAGAGCAACCATCTTCTGAAACTCACAACGGTGTCGTTTACCGATACCTATGTTTTTCCGGAAATTCCAGATATTAGCAGGGGAACAAAATAAGATATTACTAATAAATCTTTTTATTCTTTTTATTCCTTGCAGCTTTATAAAGGAACCGGTTTTGACCACATCGATTTTTTCTAAATTTTCCGAAATCCCGATCCCTACGCCTCATCAAACCCCAATCGTCATCCATGGTGAAGTTGGACGCTTGAGCTTCATTTTTTAATGGAAGCATGTACGTCATATAATCTAAGGATAGCTTCGTTAAAAGCCCCAACCTTTTTGTTCACAATGGTGCAGAATACCACGCTGTTCCAGTTCATTTTGGATGCATCTATACAAAGCTTCTCAACATCCAAACAGATATATTCCATCATTAATATAAATATGATTAATAATTATTAATGGTGCAATTTATCTTGCTATTAGTGTTCGAAAAAAAATTGACGAACAAATGAATTAGTGTTGAGTTTAGTAACTAGCATTATAATTTTGTGTTTGTTCCTAGTAAAGCCGAATCTCAATAACTCGAACCTTGTTAAGTTGTGATCTTCAGTAAGATGAAAAAAATCACTGCATGCAATTTTCCTGTAAGGTATTTGTAGTATTTATTTATTTATACTCTATAAGTCGAATTTTAAAAGACAGACTCCGTAAGTTGAAGTTATTAAAATTTAACTATAATAAAATTTGACGCCTATGAAGCGAGGAATTTCCCGAATATATATCATAGCAAAAAAATTTAAAGGAATGTTTGTTGTTTATGTTTTATGGTGCGTACTTTGTAGACGTGCAATAAATGAATACATTAAATAAAGTTTCTAAGTAACACCTCTGCGTTACAGTTTGTTTGTGCTTGTTAAGTTTAAAACTCTTTAAATCGAAATGTTTTGCATTTCCCTTGAAATTCGAGTTCTCAAAATCCTTCTGTAATTATTGTGTATGGTGATTTCAGAGAGCGAGGAGTCGTCAGCTGTGCGGCGGCTGAAGCTTGAGTACGAGGAGCTGGGCGGGTGCGAGGCAGGCGCGGCCGGCATGTGGGAGGCGCTACTGTCACGCGAGCCCGCGCAGCGCGCCGCGTGCGTTGACCGCCACATGCTCACGCAGGCCGTGCGCAGAGGTACGTGGCCACTGCACGCGTCACTGAAGCTGAAGTATGAGGAGATGGGCGGGTGCGGCCGGCATGTGGGGGGCACTGCTGGCGCGCGAGCCATTTACCCACCCATGGTCCAAGTTTATCAGCCATCCCGTCCGTGACCATTGTCGCTATAAATAATTGAAAATGTTAAAAGTTAATTAAGTTAAACTATAGTCAACGAAATCTAAGAAATGCCTTTTGACGGTTAACATTAATCATTCCGCTACAAGTTTGCACAAGCGTCCTCACACAATATAAAATAACCTTTTACATAAATCCGAAGAATTATGGAGTTATCTATATTTCATTATAACGTGTATAGTTTTTTATCACTAATTTAAATTCGAATCTTTCAAACAAAACAAAATATAAAAATAAATATAAAATTTCAACTTTTTTACTTGACGTTTTAATGATATGTCGCTCAGAACCTTACCGTAATATTTGGATGATTAAAATTCATTGTTATGCAAATAATCGGTAAAAATATTCAAATAATCGAATCATTAATTTTTTATGTATTATTTGTTACATTAAATTAATATTTTTAAAATTCCTTAAATTAAATGAATCATGAATAAAACAAGTTTACTTTTTTGTTACAAGGCCGCGCTGAAAATACCACTATGTAATTTCAATCTCCCGCCATTTCGGGAACTTATTATGCATTATTTTATGATTTTGTGTTTGTCTTCTTTTTTGTGACCGGCTCGACTTTTTGGACTGTTTCTTCTATATTCGTTGAAGCATGTGCCCATGTCACAAAGGCTGATTGAGTAAAAGAGATAGAAAAAAACAAAAAAATTGATTAAGGATGACTTTGAAAGAGACATTAATTTTAACTGCATTATTGAAAATCAAATAATAATTAATCCATACAATAACAGCTCGAGTAGTTGTACTGAAAGCGATTGAATAAATTTGTTTTTAATATAGTTTCAATCTTAAATTTTTATAACTTTGCCTGTAGAAATAAGCAGTAACAATAAATACGAAGAAAATGATAAATCTTGTGTTATCCGTTTCTAATTTATTCTGGTATTATTCAAACCAAACTGTAAATCATTACCAACTCTAAATAAACGATATCGATTTTTTTTAAGAATTGAATATTGTACGTTCTCATTTTTTGATTGGCATGCTTGGTGCAATAAGTCTGACTGCTGTCAAAATGTATTTCTTAGATTTGGTTGACTATAAGCTTAATAAAAGGCTAAGCAAAACTTCAAACTACAAAAAACTTCGGCTACAAGTCAGGGTTTAATTTCAATTTCAAATTTCAAATCGTTTATTGCTTCTATAAACATAAATTATATATAATTATAATAAAATATAAAAATAAGTTAAATTAAACTTGGTAAAATCCGCCAAAGAGATTTATTTATTCACTTTGACTTTGACTTGACTTTAGCAATGTGTAACGTGTGTCGCGTGTGTATCGGCAGGTGTGCCGCGCGTGACCCGCGGCGCGGTGTGGTACTTCCTGGCGGAGCAAGCCTGCCTGCGCGCGCCGCTGCCCGAGCCGCGCGAATGCCCGCTCTACCACACGCCCTACCGCACGCTGCTCGCCGGACTCACCAAGCATCAGCACGCGATACTCATCGACCTCGGTGAGATGTGCCGCGACACTCGAACACGTACACAGATCACACGCACCGCCACCCACTCTACCACACGCCCTACCGCACGCTGCTCGCCGGACTCACCAAGCACCAGCACGCGATACTCATCGACCTCGGTGAGATGTGCCGCGACACTCGCACACGTACATAGTTCACACGCACCGCCACTCACTCTACCACACGCCCTACCGCACGCTGCTCGCCGGACTCACCAAGCATCAGCACGCGATACTCATCGACCTCGGTGAGATGTGCCGCGACACTCAAACACGTACACAGATCACACGCACCGCCACCCGCTCTACCACACGCCCTACCGTACGCTGGTCGCCGGACTCACCAAGCACCAGCACGCAATACTCATCGACCTCGGTGAGATGTGCCACGACACTCGCACACGTACATAGATCACACGCACCGCCACCCACTCTACCACACGCCCTACCGCACGCTGCTCGCCGGACTCACCAAGCATCAGCACGCGATACTCATCGACCTCGGTGAGATATGCCGCGACACTCGAACACGTACACAGATCATACGCACCTTTGCCCGCTCTACCGCACGCTGGTCACCGGACTCACCAAGCACCAGCACGCGATACTAATCGACCTCGGTGAGATGTGCCACGACACTCGAACACGTACACAGATCACACGCACCTTAGCCCGCTCTACCACACGCCCTACCGCACGCTGGTCGCCGGACTCACCAAGCACCAGCACGCGATACTCATCGACCTCGGTGAGATGTGCCACGATACTCGAACACGTACATAGATCACACGCACCGCCACCCGCTCTACCACACGCCCTACCGCACGCTGCTCGCCGTACTCACCAAGCATCAGCACGCGATACTCATTGACTTCGGTGAGATATGCCGCGACACTCGAACACGTACACAGATCACACGCACCGCCACCCATTCTACTACACGCCCTACCGCACGCTGCTCGCCGGACTCACCAAGCACCAGCACGCGATACTCATCGACCTCGGTGAGATGTGCCGCGACACTCGAACACGTACACAGATCACACGCACCGCCACCCGCTCTACTACACGCCCTACCGCACGCTGGTCGCCGGATTCACCAAGCATCAGCACGCGATACTCATTAACCTCGGTGAGATATGTCGCGACACTCGAACACGTACACAGATCACACGCACCGTCACCCACTCTACTACACGCCCTACCGCACGCTGCTCGCCGGATTCACCAAGTACCAGCACGCGATATTCATCGACCTCGGTGAGATGTGTCGCGACACTCGAACACCTACACAGTTCACACGCACCGCCGCCCGCTCTACATACGCCCTACCACACGCTGCTTGCACACTCACCAAGCACCAGCAGCTCTTTTGTACTAATTATTAAAAACTCGCATTAATAAAATGCCGTTTTAAAACAACTTTTATTTTGACCGCTGTAGGTCGCACATTTCCGAAGCACTCGTACTTCGCGGCTGCGCTAGGCCCCGGTCAGTTGGCGCTCTACAATATCCTGAAGGCGTATTCCTTGTTGGATCCAGACGTGGGCTACTGTCAGGGCCTGAGTTTTGTGGCTGGTGTTTTGCTACTGCATGTGAGTATTTTCTAGTATTCCTTTTAGCCATTGTTATTTCCAATCTTTTCTTCGTGCCTCTTACAGCCCCAATACACTTGGTCGCTAAATACACATAAAGAAGACTGCTAGTTCGTTGACTTCTGAAGACTGAAAATATATGCTAATAACTGTGAGTGCATTAAGCCAATCACTGTTAGCATTATCCTCGTTCCAGCCAGAACATTAGAGATTACATAGAAAGTACAAGACACAACAGGACAGAAGAGGATTTTTTACCAGTCAAAACGGATACTTAATCAATCAGCTGCTAAAGGCAAATGTTATGCTAAATGGTGATTAATAAATGGAAAACAAAAAACCAAATTTCTCAAAATAAAATTAGTATAAAAATATTTATTTATTTTGAGGCAGTACGTACGCGAATGCGTGCTCGTATGTCGTGCGTGCGTGTATGTGTATTAATTCGCGCTTATCATGTCACCTCTTACGACACTCACAGAATAACATAGGCGGGGTTGTCTTTCTTACGCTTCCACTACGGTGGAGTATGAGACGCTACTTTTTTCTTCACAGTCCACCTGATGGTAAGTGGATGCTGTGGTCCATAGACATTTATTTATTTAAGAAATTTATGATTACAAAGATGAATAGTTTTAGTGTAAACATAAACTCATTAGAGTTTTTCCGTACACCATTGCTGTCGACACATTATTCTAATTAACACTTTATAATACATTATATTACCAAAGTTACATTAATATTTTTATCAACTTAAATTAGGTGCATTAAATGTTATATTTCTAATTGACAAACTATTTGTGGGTACAAAAATATAAAATAGTTTAGGCGATGAGCGTAAAATCACAAGGTGAACTTATTACATTCTGTGAATAATCGTGATACAGGTTGATTATAACATATATTTTCATAAATTTATAATAAGATAATATGTTGGTAAAGTAAACCAATAATATAGAACGAGAAGTTGTTTTAAGTGTTACAAGTATTTAGTAAGAGTTAATTGTATATAAAAAAAATTTATTTATATTTTATGTTTTTACGTGTTATGACTTCTTTCAAAGATTTAAGTAACTGATTGATTAGATTAGGTATAACATAGTTTAAAGTTCTTTTTCCGTATAAGTTATTATATTTAGGTAATTGCAGTTTTAGATTATCAGTTCTGCGTGCGGAGTAGAATAACTTATCTACCTTTTTAAAATTCTCAGTAAAGTAATTTTCAGTTAGTAATGTTAGTTCAACTTTGTCGTGAATAGGTATAATTTTACAAAATGCAAATAGTTTTCGATAATCATCTTTAAAATTAATTTTGAGATTATTAGGGACTATTTGTTTTAAAAATGCGCAGCTGAAGTGAGTATATTTGATCTAGATGTGTTTTATAGGTTCTCCCATAGTTTGACAAGCCATATTGTATAACAGATTCAGCTAAGGATTTATAGAGCATTAAAGAGGTTTTGTAAGGTATTTTGTGTTTGATTAATGTAAATTTTGCTAATATCCCTCTTAATATATCACAAACACGATTTACATGCTCTTTCCAGTTTAGCCGATCGTCAATTATTAGACCAAGATAGGTGTGCTTATTTACAATTTCTATGGCATCGCAATTACAGGGTGTCGAATTGTCAGTATTTTGTATATGAAGGCAGTGATGTGTGTGCGCTATTAGTTTAGGTATAAAAGAACTTGTGTTTAAATCTATCCTCGACTATGAATCAAAATGCAGATGCGTTGTCATCCGTGAGGAATAAGATGGAATGCCTCGTTTCCAGTAAAATGGGTCTCCGGTTCTCTACACGCATCATACAAAACACAGTAGCGTGGAGCCGCTACTTTGCGCTGATATTCTGTGAGAGCGTGGTTGTTTCCTGGTCGAGCCGACCCATTCGTGCTACAACTATACTATTAATATGGTTTCAGCATAGCTATACGACGTAAAAACTTGATTAAAAGATTTTCCAATGCAATAAAGAGGTATTACAAAGATATTATGATAGCTTTTTTAAATTCAGATGGAGGAAGCAGACGCATTCGTGCTACTGAGGCACCTGATGTTTAGGCGTGGTCTAAGGAAGCAGTATCTGCCCGACATGAGCGCTCTTCAAGTTCAGGTTAGTTGTGATCGGATTATCAACTGATTACTAACCAGGTCTGTAACGTAGATCTGTGTACTGTAATCAGAAGGCAATGTTTTTTTCTTACTTGTTATATTTCTTCTTTGTCAGCAGATCATCTGATTTTTAAAGTAGATGTATTTAGAGGGTATTTTATGTATATAATATAGTATATATGCAGATGTATATACGATGATAGACGCATATGCAAATATATTATATTATATATATTTAATGGTTGGAAATGTACTTAAGTCAAAGTAATTTTTTATTTTTTTTATTAAAAAGAATATTAACAATGCTATAAACATTACTAATATTCCCCTTAACCACTCGTGGTAAGCTTACATTGCTTGTGTTACGAGTGGTTCACGCCAGTAGTCGAATGGCGGATTCGAACCCACGACCTTTTTGAGTTCGCGGTCCGCGCCCTGCCATTAGGCTGCTGTCGCTTTGAAATCTGTAAAGTAAAAGTAAATGTTTAAAGTAACTGGGTTTAAAGTATAAGTATATCCCACTTACACCACTCTCACACGAACATATTTACACTTTATATACATCCTACTTTTAAGTACAGGGCTTCTCTCATTTCTGAGAGGGTTTCCTAACGCACGTTAACATGTCCAGTTGTACCAACTGTCCCGACTGCTTCGCGACCATGAACCGGAGCTTCACGCCAAGCTGGAGATGCTGGACATTTCGCCCGCGCTGTACGCGGCGCCTTGGATGCTCACGCTCTTCACCAGCCAGTTCCCCCTTGGCTTCGTCGTCAGGGTTTTTGGTGAGTTTCTTCAATTTCCTATACATGGTAGAGCCATGCTGCAGTTATGTTAGCAGTATAGTTGTAGCAAGAATGGGTCGGCTCGACCGGGGAAGGACCACGCTCTAACAGAATACCAGCGTGAAATAGTAGCTTAATGCTGCTGTGTTTCGTATGGTAAGTGTAGAGAACCGGAGACCCTTTCTACTGGAAACGAGGCATTCCATCTTACTGCTCGCGGGTGACAACGCATCAGCATTATGATTCGTATATGTATATGTCTATGGGCCACAGCAACCACTTATCATCAGGTGGACTTTGTGCTCGTTTGTCACCTTATCCTATAAAAAAAACACAATAGTTTGAGGGTTGTGGCAATACCAGGCTGTTGCTCTACTTGAACTTTAAAAAAACTCAATATTATCTCAGTGGCATAGCGTTTTAATGCAGATCGTTAGATCTGTGTGCTAGTTTGTCACTCATCATTATCACATTGTATTATCATCGTCATCATAACAGTATATCAAAGTCTACGGCTGAACATTGGCCTCCCCCAACGTATGTTGAAGTTGCCAGTCCAGGACACTTGGCAGGTGAGTTAGCAACCGCAATTTTTCATTTGAGTTGTTAGCAGAAAGGTGCCCATCACCTGTTTCATATCCCTCTGTCGCCTTTACAACACCCGCGGAAGGATAAGAGGTGGTGAATTCCTTTCCGCTCCTACTACCGTCGGCTTTTTTATAACAAAGAAATATATTCTTTTGCTTCTTTATTTCAGATCTCATCTTTTTGGAATCCTTAGACGTAGTCTTCACTGTATCGCTGGCGTTACTCTCAGCCCACAAAGACGGCTTGATGATGTGTGAAAGCTGCGAGGAAGCTGCCGAGTATCTCAAGCACAAGTTGCCTAACATGGACAAGGTGATCTACCAGAAGGTCATGAAGAAGGTATGCTAGTGAATTAAAATCTATTTGTTTTTCGACATTTAATTCCAGTCATCAAATTTCACCATCGCACATCGCGACAATATTTGCGATACTATTCACATAGGCTGAATGCTTGGCGTTTCACCACTGGGCGATTTATCAGAAGTTTTTTTCCTAGCACAACATCTTTGTGAAATCAGTTACCACCAGCAATATTGCCGAACCGATGCAACTTAGGGACCTTCAAGGAAAGATTACTCCTTTTTAAAAGGCCGGAAACGCACCTGAAATTCCCCCGGTGTTGCAGTTGTTAATTGACTAGTGTTCGTTTGTCTTATTTATTAAACCTACTGATATACATCAGTAGGTTTAATAAAATATATTTAGTTAAGACTATTATTACCTATATTTAAATTCTTCAAATAGGAATGGGTTCAGAAAGCAAATAACCGAAAATTGATCAAATTACGAAAGTATAAGAGAGTTTTAAAACCATAAATCCAGATGTTATTATTAATCCAAAAACATCTGCCCCTAAAAGCAGATCTATCGAACCTGGTCTATAGAAATATGGATCCGATTACTTCACGTTGGTGAACCGAATAATTCATGTGGGTGTCGTAATAAGCGATAATGGAAAACGCCAGAAGTATATCTCATAGTTTCCGATAGATGGCGGTTTAATCATTCCGTTTACTTCAGCATAAGACACTCAGCCCAGTGACGGGCAATGGAATTAAGGGTGCTTACATCTAGTACTGCAATCGTTAAACCGCCTGCCAAAAGTGACAATCAGAGCATCCACGACTTTTTCTGCCCCCAGGGCGGCGCAACTTTGGAGAAGACCTTTAACAGATTTCGTAGCGAAGATAGTATAAATTAGTTATAGTAAATATAGTAAGTAGATTATACATACATACATAAACACTCACGCCTGTCACCCAGAGGGGTAGGCAGAGACTACAGACTTCCATTTGGCACGATCCTGACACACCTCTCTCGCTTCCTTCACATCCATATACTTACGCATACATGCTCGGCGGTTAAGGGTACTCCTAGGGTAGATTATAGTTATAGATTATTAAATAAAAGTTAAAAAAACATCATTAAACTTGGACCACCACCTTATAATTTGAATAAGCAACAAAGATATTCGCTTCTTAAAAGCGACGACTTAGGAACGAGTGAGTAATTCTTTATTAATGCTTATGGCCTTGGGAACGAGTAACTTTTTATTAATGCGCATGGGCTTAAGGTTGGATGCTTCGACCGTCCGTCCATACATTTTTTAACCAAAATCTTCACTAAAACAGACACTCCTTCTTTAAAACTAATCATTTTATCACTTCTCAACAATGAAATGTGTACGCGTCTGACCTTTATAGGCAATAACTTACATTATATACTGAGAAAAACAATAGTGAAATCCTGGAAAATTTTGACACTTCTTTAGTAGTGTGCGTGACTTGACAAGCAAAGGAAAGGCGACGTTTAAAAATTGGCACGCTAGATTGCATCCAAGTGATCTTAAATAATTCTGATAAATCAATATCTTAAGTTCAATAATTGGTTAATTTCCTTTCCAACCGTTAAAAAAACAGTATAAAATAACATAAAACTAATGACCTTAGACACCTATGTTTTTTTGTAAACAATTTTATTACTTATTATCGTTGTGTGGCATACCAAAAGTCGTAGGTAAAGCGACGTTGCCGTCCTTACTGACAACAAACTGATAAGAGTACTAACCGTAGACAGAGAAGTCTACGGTACTAACGTATTCCTGACCTTGAATTGAAGAAACAAAAGCGTTGCCAAACTTACGTACGTTCACTTGTTTGACTTGTTATAAAATATAATATTCTGATTTCGGTTGTCACGGGCTATGATTTGCGCGCGGAATTTCTTGTGTATTATACATATTTTGTATGTATGTTTTCATTGATTCGAATTGCAATATTTCTCTAGTATATATTTGAGACTATATTGTAATTTATCGTAGGTATAGTAATTAATTATTTTAAAAACTCAATTATGTTTTCGATAGTATTATTAACAGCAGGCTGGCCCGTGATTTTTCTGAAATATCGTCACAATACTGATTACCTACGTCATACGTGTCAGTGTTTCATATATGAATGTGTTTGAATATGTTTTTGGTCAACAATAAATACAATTATTATAAATCGGTAAACTACCAAAGTAGTCACAAAATTAAACTTGCATACATTTGCTAAATATGATTTTGCCGGGTTACATTAAGGTGACTCTAGTCGACATTATTTCCATAGAAATTTCGGAGGGGTTTTACTCCGCTGTTTGACAGTGTGATGTACACACAAAGTTAAACATGATATCGTTTTGTCTCATTATTAATTTTGTCTGTACCGAAACAGAATAGTAAAATAAAAAGTCAGTAAAAAGTTACGAGCTACCAAAGATTCGTTTTTATTGCCAATTTTAACACAACTTTGGGCGTAAATTAGTAATAAAAGCAGTGTAAAATTTCCAAAACAAAGTCGGTACCGACACAGCTCAATTATCGAAGAATTCAATAAATTTTATTAGTAATTGATTCATGCAGTGGGTTTTTCATAAGACCCCTCCTTCCAAAGGCCTTTTCGTATTTTTTTACGCGCGCGTGTTTATATGAATTATCGTGCATCTCACTGAATAATTTTTCCCTTGGTGCGGTGCGGGAGGACGACACTTACACACACATGCATGCGCGGTGACGCGCGCTTATTCTAGTTTTATTCGACGTCATTGTCAGCTGCGGCCTGTGACGTTCGTATGATTATAGCTATACCTGCGCTCTAAACTACTACGCTACAGTGACCCCTGCTTGAACTTTGGATTAAATCAAATTGATATAAGCACAGACAAAAATAGAGGAATACATAAATAAAATTTTGAAAAAAAGGATCTCAAAATTTTATTAATGTTCCGCTAATTTTATCTGTACTTACCTATGTCAATTTGATTTACATTCGATTATAATTATATTCTCAGACGTGCAGGTTTCCTCAATATGTTTTCCTTCACCGCCGAGCACGTGGTAAATCAGCACAATTGCAATTAACAATTTCATTGATACCGGCGGGGATCGAACTCGGGTCTGCATGTCTGAGAAATTAAAAAATATATTTTTCGAAGAAATGTGAAGTTCGTCAACACGCATTGAGGCAGCGTGGCGGACATTTCCTTGCCTTAAAACCCTCTCAGAAATTAGAGGAGGCCTGTGCCCAGCAGTGGGACGTATATAGGCTGTAACTTTACTTTTTTTACTTTTATAAATATGTTATTTTACCGACGAAAATTTTAAAGAAAAATAAAAAATAAGCAACCGACAACCTCCTAGGTCCCTAGGTGACTTGCGAGATGTCAGTGTAACAAAACAAAACGGCCCAGAAAAACAGACTTTCCAACTGATTGAAATCAGCACGCAACAATTTCATTGGTGAAAGTGGGAATCGAACCCGGGTTGCTCCCGTACTGTGATACCTATAACGAGCGCTAACCATGTGAGCTACCACGGCTCTCAACGACATCGTTCCGTTCGTGTACAGCGCTGAAGATAGCAGAGTAAAAAATTAGAGATTGTGGTGTTTGAAATTTTAAAATTTGTGTTTTTGTTACTAGTACTTTCATATGCATTTAATAAAAAGCTGTTATTTTAACATTACAAACAGACACTTAATTTTTATTTATTTATAGATATAGATATAAGATATTATTCATATTGGTGTCATTTTAAAGGGAATATCATGTACTATTATAATAATAAAATAATTCTCTCCAGTAAATATTATGCTTTTCTTGTAAAACTCGAAATAACAAATAAATACGATTTCTTAAATTTACGCGAACACTACACATTGAATAAAACTATTATTTACGGATTTTATCGCGTTTAATTACTTTAATTTATTTTTATTATTATACCGACGTTTCGGGTGCTTTACAGCGCCCATGGTCACGGGGGGGACCATGGGCGCTGTAAAGCACCCGAAACGTCGGTATAATAATAAAAATAAATTAAAGTAATTAAACGCGATAAAATCCGTAAATAATAGTTTTATTCAAATAAATACGATTTATTTTTATATTCCCATATGCTTTATTTTCATCCTTTATTTTTTATTTGACCAATTTTCTTTTAACAAAATTAAATTCTGAATTGGTTGAGCTTTTTGAGAATATTTTTATTTGAATGTTAGGTAGGTACCTATTTAGTTTTTCAGTAGTAATCGTTTTTGCCTACCTACTACTACCTGCCTAAGTACGTCGGTACTAAGGAAACAGTCTTGACGGGTCACTTGTCTTGATAAAAACATGTGTTTACATCTAGTGATATTGTGTGTATATAAAACAAAGTAAGAAGACAGGTACCTAAGTATTTTTGAAGACAATTTATAGGTAGGCAGAACTAATTACAATTATATCTAAATATTATAAATGCGAAAGTTTGGATGGATAGATGTATGTTACTCAATCACGCCAGAACAGCTGATCTGGATGATATTTAGCTCAGAGATAGGTTATACCTGGTCTGTAATAACACATATTTTGATACCGTTTATTCAGGTATTTCGTTCCTGTGGGATAATTTTCGAGTTCACGCGTTTGAAGCCGCTGGCAACAGCTAGTACGGATATAAATTGCGATGACTGTTCCAGTTCATGCTTCGGCGTCGTGAACTCTTGAGTGATCGCTGCATGACCACCCGGGGAAAACAAAACATAATAAAATAAGCAATCTATATTAGGTATCTATAGAGCCATAGAGATATAGTATAAAGCGATAACGTAGCGCAGTGCCTAATAATTTAGTACGAGTTTGTAGGTAGGTACTGCTGATTTCTTAGCAAGCGTCGAGTGGCACAGAATAGGGTGGTATGTATGTGTGCATCGTGTTCGTGTAACTTCGTTTTTGTTCTAACGGTTCGGAACGCCGTACGAACAAGACGTGCGTTCTAACTGCTCTTCACTGGTACTATCTCTGTCGGGCACGATGCCAGGTGAGACAACGTGCTTTTTGGCCGCGCCCACCAATGAGTTCGAGCCCGCGACTTGAGCCACCTTAAACACCCTTTACGAATTTTGCAAACAGTTTCAGACAGACACACATTCTTAGTTTGTTATATTTTGTAGAGCTCAAGTTCACTCGTCACTACGTCATACCTTATGATGCGTTCAGAAACAAATATAATTCAGTTACATTAAATCCTTTTTTTCTGTTCCGTGCTTTATTGTTTATAAATAAATAGCTTATTCTAATCTGAGTTATATTTTTCTTATTCGTCGGCCAATTCTACCAGGAATATAAAGATAACATTGAAATAAAAAGATAAGTGAATTTTTGTACATTTTAGTGTTCTAGATCTTGTGTTCCGAACGCAACCCTACTCATATAGAATTGAAGGAAGATTTATATATATTATATTGTATAGTACCTGGATGACATGATGATGATGTTTTTTTGGAAATCGTGTGTTTTGGAAGTTATATTTAAATTAAAAATACATACTGATAAAATATGAAGAATATTTTTTTGATCTTACCGACATAATAGAAAAAAACTGAACTCGTTATTAAAATCAAAAATCATGAGTGCAATAAAATTTTTGTATTTTGAAAAAAAAATACTACAAAAAGGGCTCGAAATAATAGATTTTCTCAGAAAAGAAGGGAACTTGAAAAAAATAAAACCGGCCAAGAGCGTGTCGGACCACGCTCAGTGTAGGGTTCCGTAGTTTCCCGTCCGTCACAATAAGTGTTCCCACTTACGAGTTTAAAGGTGGGTATCCATTATGTTCGCGCTCCAGCAGCGCTCCGCGCTCCTGCAACTGCTCCCGGTAGTGGGTACTGTTGTTCCCATCCAAGTTCAAAATGATTTTCCTAGAAAGTCCTTATAAAGTTCTACTTTCCAGATTTTTTTCATATTTTCTAAACTTATGGTTCAAAAGTTAGAGGGGGGGGGACACAATGTTTTTTACTTTTGGAGCGTTTTTTCCGAAATTATTGACATTATCAAAAAATGATTTTAGTAAACCCCTATTCATTTTTAAATACCTTTCCAACAATATATCACACATTAGGGTTGAAATTAAAAAAAAAAAAATACTTCTACCCTAATAAAACATTTTTTTCCAATTTTTATTTTACCACTTTGTCGGCGTGATTGATACACATATTAGTACCAAATTTCAGCTTTCTAGTGCTCACGGTCACAGAGATTAAGCGAGGACGGACAGACGGACAGACAGACATGGCGAAACTATAAGGGTTCCTAGTTGACTACGGAACCCTAAAAAGGGAAAAAGTCAATCCTAAGACAAGTCGCGAACCATGGAACTACGATTTCGCGACAGTGCGTTATCCTCTTGAGCTATTACGACCATTATTATATTGTTACCTTCTTATATTGTAGCAGATTTTCATTGCCTGAAAACGGGGATAAACCGATATTTTATGAAAATCGTTGGAGCCGTTTCCGAGATTCCGATTATATATATATATATATATATATATATATATATATATATATATATATATATATATATATACAAGAATTGCTCATAGGTATAGGATTTATATTTTTGTTTTACTAAAAGCTTTTGTTGAGTGCTTCGAATTTCAAACTTCCTGGTTATTATCACAAAATAAATCGTGTTATAGATTTGTTGTTATCTCTTGTTTGTGAATTATAGTTACTTACGTGTTGGTTGTGAAATGTCTAATTATTGTAATAATTGGTACAGTTACAAATCATCAGTGCTATTAGTTTTGAGTGAATATGCATGTATCAGTATAATTATGTTGCTTCAAATAGGTACTTCTGTTTTGATAAAATATTCAATAGTGTAATGTAATAAAATAAAACTGCGTTATATTGTAATCAATGTTGACATAATTTATTTCCCAAAGTTATAAATCAATTAAATAGTTTCCGCCAACAAATATAAATTTTATTTTTACAACAATCGTACATAGCGTTTTGTAGTTCTGCCTACCCAATCTACACATACACAAAAATTAAAAACTGTTTGTTTTTTTTACATACACGCCATCTAGTGTTCCAGCTTCGTAAACGTAGGGATACGTCGGTGTGTGTAAACGACCCTATATTCAATGACAGATGTTATAATCAAAATTAATGTTGATTTGGGTAGATTTTGAGGCAATGATATGACCCATTCCAATAAAATGTAATATCCGATAACCGCTAAGTCTACTCCTACGACTTAATAATTTTCCAATTACACAAAGATCCAAATAAACTTAAAATGTTGCGTTCAGCGCCATCTTGCGGGAGAATGGCTGGGAACAGTCCGAAGGTTCCACCTTAAGGACGAGTAAGTAATTTTTTATTACCCGCGCACGGACGAAGAGCAGTTTTTACCGAGTTAAGCCCAAAGATAAGACCTTAAAGTTGAACCACTACTTTACAGCGTTGAAATGATCTTCGAGTGCAGTTAGTCTCTCTTCTGCATAGTTAATAGCTTCCGAGGTTATAGCAGCATTCCAAACTACAATATTAGCTATATTATTACTACCTCGTTGGTCTAGTGGTTGTAGTTATGCGACTGCTGATCATCAGGTCTTGGGTTCGAATCCCGAGTCGGGCCAAAAAATTCGATTATTGAGTTTTTCCGTCAAGAAATTCTCTGTGGCAGTCCCGAGTCAGAAAGTTGGCGGTGTCTCACCCGCGTGCTTCGGAAAGTACGTAAAGCCGTTGGTCTTGCGCTCTCCCACCAGCCGTGTCGGTTTACCGTCCCATCGGACTATGAGAGTAAGGGAATAGAGAGTGCACCTGTGCTTGCGCATACACTTGTGCACTATAATCCTGTCCTGCGCCGATTGCTAATCTCCGTTGAGACTGGCCGCCCTGACCGAAATTCGGTCTGGACGACATTATTATTTTTAGCTGTATTGCTAACATCACTTTTATAATCTTTTCGTGGTTGCAGGTTCAAAGTTTGGACATTGCGCGGCAGTTGAGTGAGTATGCCGTGGAGTACGCAGTGCTTCGCGAGGAGATGCCACGTCTGGCCGCACTGGCCGACTCCAACCGTCAGCTGACCACCGACAAGCAGCGAATGGCACAGGAGTTAGATGTAAGTAGTTGCAGAAGAGGTACAAGATGAGTCACGCTGTATATTGTGACTGCAGAGTCAGAAAAGACCATTTTACTGCTAATGAGGCATTGCATCATAGTCCTCAGAGGTGAAAATGCATCTAAATTATGTTTCTAATCGAGGGTAGATGTAGGTGTGTATATGACACGATTTCTACCTACTATTAGGTGATCTATGGGCTTGTTTGTCACGTTTGGCTCTAACCAAGTTTAAAATATGTCATATATATTCGTAATATAGCAACAATAAACAACATTATTTCTATTTATCATTCTAGTCTGCAATGGACGCGATAACGAATTACCAGAAGACACAAGCACGTCTCAGTACCCAGAACAAAGCCATGGAGCAACAACTAACACTGCTCAGCCGATACATAACGAATCATAGACAAGACGTGCCCATAGAAGTGAAAAGAATCATCCAGATGTACAATAGGAAAATGTCATTCAGCTCGAAAATCTTCTCCTCTAAGTTTACGTCGAGCGAAGAGGAAGAAGACCCGAAGAGGAACTTCAAAACGGGCGTCAGCGCCCCGAATCTATTCTCCAAAATATCCAAAGAGGACATGATAAACGCGGTGAACAATGAGAGGAATAAATTCTCGCCAGAGAACGACAGGAAGCAGTTCCTCATGAAGAAGTCTCAGTCCATCCACTCCGGACTCATGGCAAACAAACACTATCCCATGAAAGTTCTAGAAGAGAAATCTGAAAACCAAACTCAATTCCGGACGGAAATCATCTCTGAATCTCTTAAGGAGTTGGGGAGGAGAAATTCCGGATTTTTCGCCAACACCCACGAACAAATCCGCCAAGAAAGACTTTTCGAGCAGCAACTAAAGCACGACTTCGACGAAAATTTAAAGAAATCGGACCAAAAACTTGCACCGACATCGTATTTGGACGACTTAAGCATCTTCCAGAGCAAGAAGAGCATGTCATTAAATTTGAAACCTAATACAAAGGCGCACGAACCAAAATTGATTGACAGTGGATTCGTGACACCTTTGAGCCCTAACGACAGCGACAAAAGGGACGACAACGTGTCGGTCATATCTCATCCGTTGAGCGACTGCGACGTTGACATCAAATTCGACGGACAGTCTACTAAGTTGAAGCAAATTCGCCCGTTAAAGCCTCACAATGTCGACGCGGCTCATATATAATAAAATAAATCTATATTACTTAAAAAAGTAAATTTTTCGAACTACCAAAAAGTACTGTGTTCCAAGCAGTCGGTTCTAATAATACCGGTAAGGGTAAACAATGAATAGTAGTATTTCATCGTTTTAGTACTAGAACTGAACCGAATCAGGATTCGGTTCAGTTCTAGTACTAAAACGATTCAGGAAAAAGAACCATTATACCTTTATTTTACCGGTATAGATGTTTTATCTCACGACGGCGGGTTGGTTGCACTTGTGTGTATCTCGATAGTCAATAATTCAGTCAAGTCAAGTAAACGGAGAAAAGTTGTTGGTAGTGACGTTTGATAGTAATTAATGTGTAGGTACTTCTCTAAGCAGCACAGCGTTTGTTTAATTGTATATGTGATTATTTATGTATCTTAATTACGTATTGCTTATTAAATGGCCGTAAAATGATCGTTAGGTTCTATTATTTTAACAATACTATGAACCCATACAATGTTATCAAGAACCAAACTGTCATTTGAGAGCGTATATTCAAATATACGGAAGTCAAAATCTACGCGATCGCTCTGAAATGGCGTAATATCGACACACACTACAATGTTCTTTCTGTGTGCGTGACTGTTCGAACGCAAGACTAGTTGCCCTTAGTTGCAGGAATCATTTTGATACTATTGTAACTAAAAGAATAAAGTAATGAATAAACTTATGAGGTCAGTGCTAAGACACAGTGTATATAAGAATTAATACCGAATCTAGCCCCGACATCGGAAGCTCATATGTGGAAATTATTTTATTCTTTTAGTAAATTGAAGTGGGCTTTACTTTTTTACCGTATTGAGTAGACTAAGGAATGTCACAAGGTCAAGGTAACAACTAGAAAAGGGTAAGTATGTATGTTCTAGTTGAAAAATATGTATCATACCATGTACATACTATCTATGTATATACTATGTATATATTTATTATATCATAGTATATACTTATATCATACATAATATGTATATACTATGTATATATTATGTAAGACAAGTCATATCTATCATGACTTACTGATTAAAGGAAGAGCGGACTCATCGTAATACAGGTTTTTCAAACTTAAAAGGGTGAGATCCATATCTAACACTGTAAATGAGACTTGTGTTATGAATAAATATTTTTGTAATTTGTATTCTTTTTTTGTATATATGTTTATAATACATGTACACTTTATATAAGTAATATGTTTCGCACCAGCCAAAATTATCTTTGACACCCGGGGTTGACTGACGGAGAATGCCACATGGCATTAAGTTCACCTTGTGCACTCTTTTCTTTAAGGTGTTATATTTAAGTTTTTAAATTAATATAACATGTGTGCAATTCACACGCGGTAGAAGTGAAATCTTCAGAAAAGGAGACCGAATAATTGGTTCGATCCTCGCTGAAACCGAGGCAATTGTATATTGCAATTTGTAGTGCTGATTTTTTATCACGTGCTTGGTTATGAAGGAAAACATCGCGTCGAACGTGCACATCTGAGAAATAAAAAAATACGTGTGGCACGCGGTGACTGCCGCGGTAAAGCTATTGCATAGCATTTTTTATCAACTTATGCAATTATAATTATTTATTTATTTTATTTATGCAGTTAAGTCTTTGATATTAGTTACACTTTTTGAGCGTGGTGACCGATAAGAAAACATTTTTTTTCTCTTATTGAATAAATGAGAAGTTAATATTGTTTAAAATATTTTTAATATCTTACAATACATGTAGGTTATTCAGGAATTTTTATCATTGAGTTAGCAGCTAGTGTACACGCATACGTCTAGTCGCACGCACAAAAACACCGTGCCGAAGTCTGCCGAGTGCCGAAGTCTGCCGAACTGAAACGACGTTAGACGATGCACGGCTTTCAACGCCACACCTCCGTGGCCGTCGGAGTGGGGAGCGTGAGGTTTTTTTCGTTACGGAATTTCTGGATTCGGTCCCCGCGCTCAAGGCCCGCGATAGAAGCTATGCAATAGCTTAAAAAATATTTCGAATACATGTAAAGTTCACCAACTAGTATTGGGGCAGCGCGACGTACATTCCCATACCCCAAAAACCCTCCCAAAATTGAGAGGTAGCCTATGCCTAGCTAGCCTAGCTTAATATTTTGTTCTATTGCAATAGGCTGTCTAACCCGACTAGAACTCATGCAGCAATCACGTTTTCCTACACGTCCCAACAACATGTAAGGCTCGCCCGCCTTCGTGAGATATAACACTAGGTATACAGAAGCGAAATAATTCTAACTTATTTAATAGTGACTGTCACACAATTATATATTCGGTAATAATTACAAGATGCAGTTATATATTTCTTTGTCTTATGTTAAAATCGAAGCAATTATAAAAAAAAAAAACTAAATTAAAGTCTATTCGGTGGGAATTGATAAATACTCGTATTATGAAAACGTCTTGCAACAGCTCGTAGCTTGAGAAGCTCGGGGCCGTTTGGGCGAGCCGACACGGTGAACCTTTTTATTATCTATCGGCAAATAATTTGCGGACCGCAATTTGGAATGAATGAAGGATGCTTTTTTATGCTTTTTTATCGACTCTCGCCAAAAAGACTACAATATCATGAAGGCTTACCCCTCTTACTTCCCCGAAAATCTTTGTTATTTTGAAACTGCTATTTTCTTATAACAGGTACCATAACGAGAAATCGTATCGTAGTGAAATGAGTAACCTTTATAAGAACCGAAACGAAATTTGGAAACGGTTTCTTCAAACAGTCCAAGTTCTCGCCATCTCCAGAATTACAGTGTTCATATACATAGATAAAATTTCATTCCCCATCACGTGGTAATAATTTAGAAGAAAAATATACTCGTACAACTTTTAACCTTAAATATTATCATTTGATATTACTTAAGTGAGCAGTGATTGCTCAGGGGGTAAACCCTCTGTAAATTTCGCATTACATGAGCAACCCAGGTTCGATCCCCGTCGGTATCAATTAAATTGTTAATTCCAATAAATAAAAAATAAAAAAATGTTGATTTATTACGTGCTTGTCTGAGTAATAAGAAGTAAATATATCAGAGACATTTGAAGTTCGCCAAAACGCATTGGGACAGTGCGGTGGACATTTCCTTGCCCTAAAACCCACTCAGAAATGAGAGGAGGCCCGAGCCAAGCAGTGGGACGTGTATAGACTGTAACTTTAACTAACTTTTGTTCATTAGATAAGTTAGTGGAAATTTTAGTATAATCAGATGTTATTCTAGACGTCCTAAATTAATTTTAAGGTGTATTAGGTGGATATTTATGTTTAATATACTTAACAGCAAATATTTTGTTTTGTGTATATGCGTTGTATTCCGGTCAGGGTTATAAAAGAGTCATATATTTACAGGCTGTGAGGCATCCTATATTATTAGTCCTCGTGGGCTGACAACAAAGCATTCTTTGTTTCAAATGTAGGTGCCTATAGGCCACAGCATCCACTTACCATCAGGTGGACTGTGTGCTCGTTTGTCACCCACAAAAAATAATCTTCGTAATGTGATGCATCAACATATTTTGAAGTTTTATCTGAAAATATTTTATATTACACCTGCGTTCAATGTCTATTTTTTGCTATAAGGCTTTGTAGCCAACCACAAAGTAAACACAAGTAATTAAAACATTTTTTTTTAATTTCACAAGTTATTATCAATTATTTATTCTGTGTCATTATATCGGTTATTTGCCAACATACAGTTGATGTTATAGCAATCCAAGTTAATTTAACATAACATAACATGTGATTTTAATATCGTACTTATTTAGGATAATACCAAAGACTCATAAAACAAATATATTAATAAAAGTCAAAGACTATTATGTATACTATTATACTAACGTTAAACACCCGCTGCTCTCGGTGCAATAAAATAAAGTTGTTCAAAACGACTATAAATCAATAGCACGCTACAGACTATAAACTATAAATTTCTAGCGCGCTATTAAATACGCTATGTTATAGCGCGCTATTTATAAGAAAGCGTGTAGGAGGCCGGTAAGCGCGTTTAGTTTTACAGCACGTTATATCTCTTAGCACCTTACATTACATGTCGTTCATTGGATAGATCGCGTGCTATATAAGAACGTTATTTCGTAATAAGTCGCATTTTAGACTAAAATAAAATGAAGTGGTAAAGAAAAACCAATGCACGCGTTTTCATACTTTTCGGGCTTACTACTTTCTATAATCCTAAAAATATTTTTAAGTTATGTACTATTTAAAATAGAATTAATTTTATTTTTAGAATCGATATAAAATTATTTATTTGTTATTATAATTGATGTAAACATTATTTTAACCTTAATATAAATTGTAAATCAAATAAAGTGTATTTAAAAGTTTATTTATTGTATTTATAAAAATCAATTATTTACATACACTATTGTATACACTTTTTTATCTATATTTTATTTACATTTAAAAACATTAGTTAGGCTTCTTTTATCACAACTGTGTCCTTTGATCATTTATAAATGTACAGTATACACTAAAAACAACGTCTAACATTAAATTAGGTCGCGTGCGATGAATAGCGCGCTACGAGATCAAATTTGCGTCACACGTCCTCTCCAAATAGCGCTGCTGCTAGAACTAATTGCCGCTAGATATTAATACTTGATAGCGCCATGGCGACTACTTACATAACACGCGCTATGTGTTATGAAGAGATAGCGCGCTATAATATGGCGCTATGCGCTATATTAACCACCATTACAATAAAATGGGGAAACAGGACGCCGTCGTACGCGCTAACGTACGCTTTACGCTGTCGTAAGGTCCTTAAGTGCGACAGAGAGCGCAACTGGCGGCGTCCTGTTTCCCCATTTCATTGCACCGCGGGCAGCGAGTGTTCAACCAAGGTAATTTTTGGTTCAACTCAACAAGAACTGCAATTCGAAACAAAAACTGTGTCATTGTTTGTGGAACGCGCGGATGCGGACGCCAGCTGAGCGGTCAGCTTGCACGTAAATGTGTCACGCACTCACGCAGTTGTATTTTCATCTTCGACAGTTGCTGTTTTTTTTTAATTTATTTTATGTACACACATCAAGGTACAGAAGCAGTCTTATAGTAATTTCGTACAAAGGTTCTACTTATTCCATAATTAGCTGAAATATCTTCCAGTAGACCCATAAAGGAAATTATATTGAAATTGCAAACTTAGTGCATACATTAGTACTACTAAAAAATAAATAACATACACAATGTTACGTAAATTATATAAAATAAAACGATAACTAAAAATAAAATAAATTAATACATAATAATAAATACGATAGTTACATATGATATATTTATATATCTATATATATAATAATAGAATAATATATATTAACAGAATGTAAAGTAGGGTAAGTGCACCAATGAATGAACCCTTAAGGCAATTTCAAACTTTGAAAATTATAAGCATCTATATATGGGTGGCTGTGCTTTAATAATGCCACTCTATTACATTCAAAATTTATTCAAGTTTAATATTATATGGGCAATCTGCCGTTAAAGGACATAATTACTAAGATAATCGACATTTTATGCCAAAGCACCCAAAATCACCAGTAAATGAACACCAAAATCCAGTGCATGAACATTTTAAACTCCAATGAATGAACGTTTTCTGTTGATACTAATTAAGCTAGAAATCACAAGTTTCTGATTATTTATTAAATGTAAATGAGGTTTTATAATTTATATACTTCTTTGAATAATATAACTATGAATTTGAAAGCGATGGTGTAGGCATATTTATAAAAACACAGTGGGAAATATAAAAAAAAATAAAAAGAGAATAAAACGAAAACATAACTTTTATTTAAATTGTAGGCACATTAAAATCACAGAATAATCAACGTAGCCGTTACATGCTATTCGACATACTACTCTTAATTCCAACTAGGTAATCACATTAGTAGATACATTATTTCAGTCTTTACTCTTACAAATTAGGCTTTAGGTATCACTTTTAATTAAGAACTTTGATTATGTTCTACCTAGATAATTAAAACAATAGCGGACTAGAATCATCATTGGTTATAAAAATATATAATTAACAAAGATTAAAAAACATGTTGTACCTAAATCAAATAAAAACAATTTTTATGAAACTTATCAAATTAAACCTTAAGCTTACAATATAACTAATCAACAATAAGCGTAACAAAAATATGATACCTTAATCTCTTCACATTCTAAAAATAACTAAACCGGTTAATGGTATTATTAATTTAAAAACTAACCATAAAGTGTGAGATAAGCGTAATCAGCAGTACATTTTTTCTCACTATAAAAAATATCAAAAGAATTAAAACAATTATTATTCAATATCTTTAAATACTAAATCGTCAAAACAAATTAATCCGCGCCTAGAAATATTCGGTGTACCGAATACACGTTTAATATCATCGAAATCAACTTCTGCAATATCTGGCACTATTGGTTTTGCAAAATTGACAACATTTTCCACAACGGATTTTTTTCTAAGAAAATCTACTTTATATTTTCTTTCATTGTCATTTACCATTATCACTTTTCCTACAAAATGACGCATTCTCTTTCCACTCTCAAATTGAACCAGTACATATCTATCAAATAAATTGTCCTTAAATTCAGTACAAGTCGTAGTAGTTCTCCTAGTTTCTATTTCAGTCTCTTCACTTGCTTCTAAATTATCTGTTGTTATAAAATCTTCGGCAGGTTGTGTGTGATCATCATGTTCTACTTTCATTTTCTTAGCTTGCTTTTTAAGGGGATTTTTTGGGCGTTTCAGTTGAACACGTTTTTTGCTTTGAGATTTTTGTTTTTTCAGTCTTTTTTCTTCTCGTTCCTTTCTTTTATTCGCTAATTCTTCCTCCTTAATTTTTTTCTCATCGTCCTGATTTTTTAGATATTCTTTGTATTTGAGCCCTGTTAATCCATAAGGTGCAGGCATTTTTTTTGTAACTTTAAATTTCTTTTGTGGTAAATCCGGTATTTTCAAAAATCCTTCTAGTGGATTGGATGGATTTGTATCATTCGATGAATTAATACTATTAGTGGCATCTATTACAGACTTTATTGCAGTCTGACTATCAACTGTGGACTCAAGCGAATTTTTTGCTTGATTAGTGTTATTGCTGCAACTGGGAATGGCTGGTATGGATGATGCGTTATTCTGAGGAGAAGAGCATTTATTAGGAGCGTCAATAATGAGGTCTTTTTCTACTATTATTTCTAAAGTATCATACCATGGCAATGGTATCACATCAGGTATGTCTATTTCATTCTGAATAATAAAATCTATGACATCTTCAGTTGTATCAAAGGGTGGTAAATTGGGTAAAATACTAGTCTCACCCAATAATATGGAATTATCCGATGGCAGTCGGATTGCCGAATCTATTATAATTGAACTATTAGTTGCATGCATTTCTTCAGTTTCCACATTTGTAATTTCAGACTCGACGATTTCGGGAACACTATTCCTTTCCAGTGCCTGGCTTGATTCCAGTTTGGAATCGTCCTCGTTTGAAGTAGACGCTTCTATAGATGATACTGACAGATCAAGAGGAATGATCGGGGTATTCGGTGTTATCGTGTCACTCTGTTTTTTATTCTCAAGTTGATTTCTACATTTTTTCCACAGCTCAAAATATTGATGGGGATGAGAACGGTTTAAATTGTAAGACATGACAAACTCATTTCTTATCATCTGGCCAACTTCACCTTCTATAACCTTGATCGTACTTCGTAGATCCTCTTTTTGGTCATGAAGACTAGAGGTTGTGGTGCCTTTTTGGTTTTGTTGCGCAATTTCTTGCCTTCTATTACTTATGCAGCGTGAGTAGTCAACTGCATCTGGAGACATTGGATATAAACCACAAACTCTAAATGAATTTTTTATCGTAGTTGGCTTAATGCTTCCGTCGTAAGCTATTTTAAACAACGCAGCAAAATTTTGTTTTGTTATAGGTACAGTGGATGCCTGTTTATGCTTTCTCACTACCCTTTTCCAATTTTTCTTCAACGGTCCAAATATTCCTACATCACAGGGCTGCAAAATATGAGTTGAGTTGGGATATAAACAGAAAATCATTATGCCTTTTTCACGACAGAAATCAAACATGTCACGGTTGATATGGGACTTGTGGCCATCCAGAAATAGCAATACAGGCAACCGGATTTCATTTTTTACCAACCATTCATAAAATAACTTAATGTAGGTAAAAAATACAACTGATACCATCCACCCGCTGTCGGAACGGCCAATATACCAAGTATCTGGGAAATTTTGAATTACGGCTGGTGGCATTCTTTTATATGGATACAAAACAAACGGTGGTACATCAGTACCATCAGCAGAGAATGTACATAGGACTGTGATTGATTCTTTTTCTTTCCCACTTGCGATTTCGTATGTATTTTTATAATTTTTGGGCCCCAAAATCAGCCCCGTTTTAAGACAAGTCATGACGCCAGTTTCATCTGAATTGAAAATACGAGTCGGGTCATCTTTAATGTCTAAGGCATTTTCTTCCTCTAAAAACTTGTTCAATTCAGTAAACCAATTTCTGATGGCCTCTTCTGTAACCGCTGCCCTAGCTTTTGATATTATTTCAGCGTTTCTTTTAGTTACTTCGGGATGTCTTCGCAAAAACAAAGTAAGCCATTTTTTCCCCGGTCGGCCTTTTGTAAATTTATTCTCCCTCTCATTTTGTTTCAAGAATATTTCCACAGTATCATAAACTTCTTCCGGGTGCATTGGAAACCCAAGTTTAGCTTTTGTTAAAATCCAGTCTGCTAGCTTGTTTTCTTCGTCGAAAGTTAGTTGTGTTAATGGACCCATTTTTCGTTGCCATGGTACTTTATTATTTAATTTATTACTTAACGTTGATTTGGGTATGTCGTATATTTTGCTGGCTTTATTAATAGACAAATCGTTATTTGTTATACGGGTAAGAGCCTCCTCTAACTGTTGTTGAGTATAACGGAATCTTGCGTATTTCTTTTTAGTAGATTCCATTATTTTTGAACTAAAAAAAAAGAGAAATTGAAGTTGAAGCGTCTGAATATTTTTTGTAACTAATTACTGAGATAAAACTAAATATCACTGCTTGAAATATAACAAAACATTAATAGTTTATTTATTCATTCATTGGATTTTAAAAACCAGTAAATGAACGTAGCAATAATACTATAGTTCATTCATTGGTTTTTGAAAACCAGTAAATGAACGTAGCAACAATACTATAGTTCATTCATTAGATTTAAAAACTAGTAAATGAACACTAGGGTGTTCGAATACTGGCCTAAAGGTAGACAATCAATAATTAAACCTTTCTACAAAAAATAAACCAATTCTGAGAACAGAAACATGCAAAATTAGCCAAAAGTAACAAAACAGACCAGAACCAGTGAATGAACACTCGTTCATTTACTAGAACTTTCTCACTTTCATGATCTAGTAATCGAACACCCCTTTATTTTTATTAAACACATGAAATTATAAACAAGTTGTTTTCTAATGAATAAAATAATCATTGTTCTATCTTATTATGCAGTTTTCTTTACACTGTCACTCATATAACGTGAACAACGCTAATACCAAAATGCACTGTCTTACCTGAGTCCTAAATTCTCGCTCATACAATCACGAAACACAACACAACACGTCCACTTTAAGCAGTCGCCATTTTGTAACTACGGGTCGCTGGCAAATGTTTGTGTGACCAGTTTACGTAAAAAAATTAGACCACTCGAAAAAAAAAATACAGTGTTTGGTAGAAATGTTTACTTTTCTTATTATATTGAAAAAACTCACTTTTGTTCATTCACTGGGGGGTGTTCATTCATTGGTGCACTTACCCTAGTTATCTCTAAGACGTTTCTTGAATACCAATAAAGTTTCGGAATTTCTTATATTTGACGGTAGTGAGTTCCATAACTTTACCGCGTGAATTGAAAAGAAGTGGGAGTAAAAACCGGAATTATAGATGGTTTTAGTACTTTAAGGCAAATACGAAATAATGTTACATCCTTATCTGAAATAAACTTCAAATCACGTTGACAAAGTGCGCACATAAATATTAACAGCGTTTTATTAAACAAAAATACTGTTATATAGCCGAAAACGACAAAACAAAAAATAGGTTTTTAATGTAAAGACGACAGATCCCGTCTTGTAGTATAGATATCTACATAGAAGTCTTTGATTAAAGTATTAGGAACATTAAAATACACATTCATAAAATTATATAAAAATTTACAAAATATGTATACAAATAGAACACCCGTTTATTTCTTTATTTATTAAAAGTTAGCAGAGTTTGAACGTATATTTTTAAATAAATTTAAGTAGCCTGAGATTATATATCTACATGATTCTTTGACGTCGCTATTTTATATATTCTGTGTCCAATAGTTGTTAGTACGTGTCCGTAGTGCCTAGTCTCATTGGATTGTGGCGTTCGTTGTTCTTAAACATAAGTTATAGTCGGTAATGTATAATATTTTAGTTCGTTATAAATACGACCTAAACACCGAGATATTTGGTACTTTTCCTTTAAAAGTTTAGGTTTTGTCCTCATTAACATTTTTGTCGCAATAAATGTGACTTTAAAGTAAGGTGTTGGTATGGATTTAATGTCAACGTTTAAGATAAAGATAATTTTAATAAAACTTTGAACGAGAGTGGATTTTTTGTTTTGGAACTTATAAACTTATCTTTATAGTTATTTCAGTTCCCTTACATCGCCTCTAGGTTTTTAATTTTAATAACGTTTTATATTTCCAAAATGGCTTACAAAATTCATTACGTACTCGTAAAATGGATCAGGTTCTTTTGTAGGCTTAAATGTTATGGAACTTCGGCCTAAGCTATTTACAGTGTTACAAGATATTCTATACAAGGCCACTACGCAGCAAAAGGAAACTCAGAATATATTTATATGTGTAGGTACACATTATACACATTTTTAACATGGTAGAGCCACGCTGCAGCCATATTATGGTTATAGCACGCATGTGTCGGGTCGACCAGGGTGGGACCATCGTAAAATTACAGCCTAATGCTGCTGTGTTTCATATGGTGAGTGTAGAGAACCGGAGATCCTTTTTACTAGAAATAAGGCATTACATCTTAGTCCGCAGGTCTAAGTCAGAGGATAAATGTAGATGTCTATGGCCTGCAGGATCCACTTACCATCAGGTGGACTGTATGCTCGTTTATCACGCTTATCCTATAAAAAAAAAACACATCTGTGGTTACAAAATTTTATAAGCAAACTCTGTGTAAATTCTGGCCGCCGAATATTTTCTAATGAATGCAAACGAAAGTCTAAACTTTACACATCCGATCAAGAGTTCATAAAGATAGTACGATAAGATAGTTGATGAATTTATGCGTTACCTTATTTTTATTAGATTATTGTTGGAATAAACAAAACATAATATTAAAATACTTTTAATGTACTAGGAAATCTCATCGGCTACCACTCAAGCCTGAGTTACTTGAGTAATAGCGTATTACTGTTATTTAATTTGGAAGGCGTTAATCGTTTTTTTATTCCAAACTATACGCAATTAATTTTACAGCCTTGCGTACAGTCTTGTATAGAAGGGAAAGATGTAACACAGCAGCTGTTTACATCAGTACTGACCAAGTATTGATATAAAATCTGTCATCTTCAGTAAAAAATCAAGGCGTAGATTTCCTTTTTATGTGTTTATTAAATTCTAGAACATTGGTGGTATAAATTTGTTTTTTTTTAACACACACTTCGATGTTAAAACTACTTCAATAACAATAATAATATTAAAGCCCATATTAATTTAGTGAAACATGGTTACTCTTATTATTATTATTACATAAAATTATTTAGGTATTTTATAAAATTTATGTACCTATGCATATAAGGTTGAAAAGTTTAACAGACTAGCATAGGGTATTACTATCTGTAACTTGAATCTCTTATAGTTCACTTATTGTTTTAAAACAGTAGTCTAACGACTTTTTACTTTAAATTATTGCTATACTCTATTTTGATGTTTTTGTTTAGCAAAAAGTCAAAAACGAATTGTACAACCTTTAACTGGTTTATTATTATAGTCTAGATCAGTATTTTGTGATTATTAAAATATAAGTTAATATATTACATCATGTGGTTTATTTCAAAAACTTTGTTTATTATTCATTGATATTTATGAAATGGTATTCGCTGAGTAGAGACGGCGGAGGAGACTCCACTACTAATCCCATTCATCCAGTAGATTTCGTTAGAGGCGACAAGGATAAATGAAACTGGATATGGGTACAACTCGCGGCCCGAAAGTCTAGTGGTGACCATTAATGCGCATAATCGACTGTAATACGCGTTATTGCGTACGATAGGCTGTGCGGATCGTTCGCACGCGCTGATTGACTCTCCAGTCGCATTCTGTCCCCTGTACTGATACGATATTCGCAGCTATATACGTGCAGGGGGCACGTTTTGTTGAACGCTAAAGTTACATGCCGCGATTTATAGCAGTATCTTCCTAATAGTATCTTAAAATAATAAAAATCTGCAGTTGCCAACATGCCCGCCAAGCGTGGCAACAATGGCAAATATCGCCGCTAATTTATGGGAGATGCTATCTATGTTCAGCACTGGACATTTTTATATGAGATAAATCAAACGAGCATGCTCTCTCAGCTTGATGGTAAGTGACTACCGGCCCCCATGAACAACTGCAACACCAGGGTAGTGGCAGATGCGTAGCGGGCATTTAAAAAAGAGTAGGCTCTTTTATTAGAGGTTGGCACCGGTCCAGAAATTTTTTTGGTGGTAGTCGATTCCATAAAGAAGTTGTGCAAAGAAGAAAACTTCTTGTAAATCGCATAGTGGTAGACCGCCGGTCATCGAGATGCTATAGAAAGTATCTCGACTTTTATCGGGATGAGCAATGGTGAAATTGGGCGACTGGAATTAGTTCGAACAATTCCTCTGAGAAATTCCCATTGTAGATACGTTAGAATACGCAAAGAGATGTAACATCCCTTCAAAGCACCAGTGAGTCGAGCCTTGAAACACTGCGCTGGATGCGATTATAAAGATGATATTCCTTGTAAAGATGCAGGCGGCGTGCATGGAATACTGTACCGTTCTGCTGAGTACGCCAAGCTTTTTAGAGGCCAATTTGGGTGAATAAATGAATTAATCATAGTAGTCGGTGTGCGTTTGCTCACCCCACATATCCTTGAAACTTCTTAGTTGAAGGTGTTCATGGACTGTAATGGAATGTATATAGTACAACAAAATAAGACAATAAAACAATCATACACCCAGGTGAGTATAATTTTATATATTTCGCCTTAGAACAAGGTCGAGAAACAAACATCAACAAATTTTAAATTTTTATCATTAACAGTAACATATTACAAGATTTAAATATAGTAAATACAGTTAGAACATGACTAAGGTTAAATATATTATAATTTAATGATGGTATTAATTATGTATGTGAAAACAATAAAATAAGTGGTAATAATAATAAAGTGACATATTTAAATAATAATTTTGTTTACTACTTTATACTATTTAATATAAAGCGAACATTGCAATTTAATTAATAATTTGTTAAAATAATTTAAAATGTGTGTATACTATTTAAAAATAAATTTCTTATCTCTGATTTATTACAAAAAAATCCAATTTACATCCTATCGGCATGTGTCATGAGCGGAGAGACAGTAATTAGCACAAAGTAAGGAGTAAGGACTAGAGTAGGAGCTTTCTAACAACGTCTAAAATGTACACCTATTTTGATAGGGTTTTTACCTGATGAATATGAAAAATTTAAGGAAAAAATAAAAACATTATTTAGCAATCTATGTTACAATGGTATTTATTAAGGTTTGAATGCGTCGGCTGAACGGGGAAGGATCACGTTCACACTGAACACCAGCGTATAAGAGCATCCTAATGCTGCCGGGTTTCATATGGTGAGTGAAGAGAAATGGTGATCCTTTTTACCAGTGAAGAGGCATTTCATGTTAGCAGTTAGGTGCGCCAAGGCATCTGCGTAGTGCTTCATTCAGGATAAACATAGGTGTCCTTTGAGTTTCAGTATCCACTCACACTCTTACCGTTACAGCATATACACCCCTCCCCATGTTCTGGTAATTTTCTTTCAGCCGTCTCTTAGGACACCTACGGGACAATATGAGGTAGTAGATATTCTTCCAGCGCCACTACACTTAGAACCAAAAAAGGATGTTTCAGGGAAACTGTGTATATGCGTACTTAATTGTAACATTTGTTTTTAAAAACTGTCATTATGACATTCTGTGATTTTACACATCTAATTGAGTCAATTAAAGACAATAAAATAAGACAAAAAAAAACTTAAAACAATTCTACAACGTATCACTGATACACCTAAACTGAAAACGTATGCGTACTTAATTGTAACATTTGTTTTTAAAAACTGTCATTAATGATCAATCGAATAAAGTATTTTTTCCTTCCTCGGGTCGTATTTTACCAAGCAAATCTATACATCGAACAATGCGCAGATCAATTAGGGTTACGCTCACGACTCGTTCCGCTATCTATAGTTGAAATGGAAAAAATAAAAATGGTACAAATTATTTCTTTGTGAACGGGTTATCCGCTAAGCTACCTACCATACCGTTCAGTAATATCATAGATATCACCAAGTAATACAATAGAAACTAACATAGGTATTGTATGATATGACATTGTATTTAAAATATTATTATGAGGTATGTACTGTATATTTATTAATTGAACTATATAAACAACTATAATTATCCTATACACAGAATATTGTGATTCATAAGGTACACTATTAGATTCACTGGGCTAATAGCTAATATATATATTTATATATATATATATATATATATATATATATATATATATATATAGAATTTATTATATATATATATATATATAGAAATAGCATGAGGTGACCAAATATCGCTTCAATGCAAAACGAAGACGCAGCGGCAGAAAAGAAATTATTGAGAGGAGACGAGGAGGTGGGCGATAATGATGGGGAACCGACGTGGAAGAAGTCCATGAAGGTGACGCAGTAGCCGTGCTGCTCGGCTACACCGATAAGTGACTTTGATTGCCAGGCGAATACGCAATGGTAGAGGAAGATGTAAAGGATGTAAAGGGAAGAGACGAGAAAGTAGCCGATCATGACGGGAAAGCCAACACAGAGAGTGCAGGAAGGTTAAGCAATAGCCGTGCTACTCGGCTACGCCGTTAAGTAACTTCAATGCCAGGCGAATACGCAATGACAGAGGAGGAGGTAGAGGGAGGAGACAAGGAGGTGTCCGATCATAATGGGGAAGCCGACGCGGAAGAATTGCATGAAGGTGAAGCGGTAGCCGTGCTGCTCAGCTACGCCAGCACAAACCACGTTTGCGCTTGCGGCAATCAGCGTCCCGTTACCTGGACGAAGAAAAAAATGTTAGTGGAGTTCATGTGTGCAATGCTTGTTTAATTAAAAGTCATGTGAATGGTGAAATATATTTTTTCGAGTATACATGCTGTACGTAGTAAAAAATTATAGACCTTAATATTATAAGAATATAAATGACGTGTATGCAGTCGTTTAAAAACAAGCAAACAAGCTAGCGAGAACGCACGTAGGTACTCCTGCAATATGTAAAAAAACCCTGTCTTATCCGTGAGGATGTTTTTAGGTATCATAATATGATTCTGTTCATGTAATCATTTCAGAGAATAAATAAAAATTCTAATAAAATTATCCCACAAAAAATAATATATATTATAATAGAAACCAGTTTAAGTGACAGTGTTTTTGGTTCTGAAATGTTTGATTCTAAATTTACTGTATTCAGTAGGGACTGTCCTACAAGTTGAATTTGTAAGCATGATGGCGGTGGCGTATTAATTGCTGTTAAGGATGAATTTTATGTAATTAGACATGCGAGTTGGAAATATGAAGTTGAAAATCTTTGGGTGACTATCCTTCCGAGCAATGTTTCTCGTCGAAAGCTCCACTTATGTTAATGTTATCTTAATCCTGATACTTCTCGCGACCACTTGCAAGCTTTTTACGACAATATTCATAAAAACATATTTCGTGGTCAGGATAAAGACGCATTCTTAATTATTGGGGATTTTAACACACCACATCTAAGTTAGTCCCCGTAGTTAGTACTTACAATAATGTTATGGCACCAAGTATTTCATTAGACGTTAAATCTAATTGTCCTGTTGATCTTTGTAATATGAATCGTTGTAATCCAATACTTAATTCAGTATCTAATGCAAATGACCGTATTCTTAATCTCGCTTTATCAACAGCGGAAAAACTGAAAATTGTATTAATGGAAATTTTGAAATTAAAAAAAATGAAACCTGCGCAACAAATAAGATATAACTACCATAAATGTAATTATCCTGATTTAATACAGGATCTAGCAATGGTTGATTGGTTTAGTCTAGTTTATCGAGTGAACCGGATATAAACGATACTGTCGATAAATCCTACACTTTCGTGAAAAAGATAATTAGGTATAAAACACACGTCGCTTGTAAGTAAAACCAATAAAACAAATATCGTCGTTTTAAAAAATATTATAACGCTAGGGATTACGTATTTATTACTAAACTTTTACTTTTTGACACTTATTATTAAACTTAATACAAAGCGCAATCCCCGAATTCCTAGCAAGACATTTTACCTGCAAACTTATAAGAATACTACTTCCTTTTATAACCCGCTAAAAAGAATGTGTTGACTTTACGAGATATACATGAAAATCTCCGGCTTTTGGATATTTTTGACCCAAGATCCAGGATATACAAAAAATTTGTAAAACAGCTTACACCTGTATACATTAATTCCTATATCACACAGGTTTTTAATTTGTTTGTTAAATTTAATTTGTTGTATCATGTAGTGATGTGTGTCATTAATATTATAAAGCGTAGAGTTGATCTCTTCAGAATAACAATCTAGCACAAAACTGTAATTTGTGTTTTAATGTGGACTTGGACAATAAGTATGATAATTTTTCCAAGATCAACATTTTATTCATACGACGGTGTTCTGCATATGTATATATGTTGCCAGATTTAAAAAAAATTGTTAAATTTAAGCAAATTGTAACAAAAACATTTTATAAAAAACAAAAAATATTTTAATAAACAGTACCACTATTATTATCACTACAGCTCATCAAAAGTCCACTGCTGAACATACCATTAATAAAAAAAATATCTTTTTTTCCGCAACCTCATAGTGGTAGGTACCTACGTGCGTCTTTTGGATCAGATAGGGTTTCCTTTACATATTGTATAAGTATTATTGGTGGCGCTAATGGTTCCTGGGTTCGAATCCGGAATGGATGGTCGCTAAATGGTTAGGGTGACTATGTTGCCTTTCGTATCCGGATCGAAAGAACCTGAAAATGGTGACGCGGTAGGGTGTTAATTTTGAATCCGGTCCAACGGTACCAAAATGTTGCGGCCACAGGCTGTCCCTTCGAATCCGGGTCGAAGAACCAGAAAATGGTCGTGCTACTGAAACTTATAGCCGAAATGAAGGGCCAGAAAATGGTGGAGCGATAGGGTCTCGGGTTCCCGGGTTGGGCCAAATATTATTATGCGAGATTTTACTATATATGGACTGTATGCGCGGTTTTCTATAATCAATGCAAGATGGCGGAAGTGGAACGTGGCCGGGTGTTGGGCAATGCAATTGCTAGGGCCTAATATTTTTATTAGTCGGCAAGGGTACGAGCGTGAGCTGTTGTAGGGAAGGAGTGACACAAATGAGAACAGCTCACGCTAGGAAAGAAGGAAAAGGCACTTACTTGGGCGTTCTCTGGTGTGGCGTGGTTGAATCTTCTGGCGGCCTTTTACTCAAGCCTGAGGTTGATGGCGCTACGTTGCAGCTGCGGTGGCGCGTGATGATAAATTGCACTATGCGAAACGGTTACCACTAGGCTGTTCTGTGGCGCGAGTGCCACAGAGGTGCAATCACATCTAGCGATGGTCTTCGACTACTTGGCGTGGCGGCGGCACGTCGACAACAACTGGCCAGCCAGTGGCGTATTTTCGACCTTTAATCTTCGACCCGCGCGTCTTACTGGTTACCCAAAATAACGCCACCATCTCCGGTGATATGGTGGCGTTATTTTGGGTGGTGGCACCGTATCCGGTATCGGAAAGTAGTTGGAAGTGACAGGGAAGGATGCCGGCTAATGTAGTCTACCAAATATGCGTTTTAGTGCAACCAATTATAGAACAATGTTTTATTCTGATAACATCTACAAGAACAGAAAAGATGACAAACACAGCTACTTTAATATTTCATATTTAAGAATTACCTCCCAAACAAGCTCCAAACATCAAGGCCCATATCAACGGCGCCATGGGGAGGTTCAAGTTGGGATTTGAACCTATCGACACGACAACCCGTATCATCATTGTCGTCAACGGTATGTTGTCTACAAAGGCGGATATCACTCCCGACACCTATAAATGAAAGGATACATATATTTTACATGCTCCATAGAAGAGGAGTAAGGATATCGACTACCCTAACTAAGAAGCGACCGAGGGAAATGGAAACAGAAGATGGGCAGCACCATCTTCCTGATAACAGTACAAAATCATAAAAAAACTGTGGTTCCCAACTCGTCTACTGAGCGTGGCAACTGTTACGAAATCTCCATTTGAGTCAATCTATAGGTAAAGCCTGTAGCAGCAGTGGATTTTTATGGGCTGTAATAGAATGAATAGAGTGTCTTTGGACTAGAGGATTCACTTACCATCAGGTGGATTATATGCTCGTTTTATCACTTAATTTACCTGTATAACGTTTAAAATAAAAAAGTCCTTGATCAACTCTGCGTTTCTAGACCCCTTCTTTATGGAACTCTTTTTTCTAACAATTGCTCACGAGCACACAGTCAACCTGATAGTAGTGGCCACTGCAGCTCATGAACACCTGTAACCAGCTTTAAACAAAGAAGTCTACATACAGAATGTCACTGCTGAGGTATTAGATGTAATAAATCACAGTCTTTTAATATACCGATCCTTTATACAAGTGCTTGCTACTGCTCTGTATCAAAAAGTTTAAAATTTTCACTAATTAGAAATCGTTAAGTTAAGGGTTATTTTACTACTAAAAAGTACATGATTGATAATAGCCCCTGGGAATGAGGTGACCGCTATCATGCTGTTTATAAATGTTTTCATTTTTAATTGTGTAAAATATTTAACCTCATATTTAAAACATAGTATAAAATTTAAACTAATTAAAGGGTTACACACAATACTAAATAAAACTGTAATAAAGAAAAACTAAAACTAAAAATTTAAAATTTTCTTTCATTCCTACTCCCCGTGGAATCGTGCGAGAACGCTGGCTGCGAGTCCTCGCTGAATATATTCTAATACTTAGCTTTTGAACGAGAAAAGAACGAGCCCTCTTATCACCAGAAGCAACGAACACGCACGGATATAGTTCTATTAGGAACTCCACTGCACGTGGACCTCACGAATAAAATATTATGCTATAAATTAATTAAAAAAGTCCCGCTGTGTTTCTCACTGGTTCTTCCTAGGACAGAATTTTTTTCGGAATTATTGGTAAAGCTTAAATGACATTCAATAAGTATTCTGGTAATCAATATTGAATAAAAAATATGATATTATATTCTATTCCTTTTTCTATTAACTGGATTTACGACTCTGGGTTCTAGCCCTTCTGAGCCAATCATTTCTTTCGGAATCTTCATTTTTATATTCTTTTTCTTCACAATATGCTGATGCGTCACATTGCGAAGCCTTTGGGAGATTTTGACGACAGCTCAACCCAGCGGACAGTTGATGACGACAGTCACTCAAGTTCGTAAGGCGCCAAAGCGATGAAAATAACTTGAGGTTTATATCGACATCAAAGCACTTGCTTTGTCGTTTTCTTTTATAGTTCACACGTGCGGTCATTTGATTCACAAAATCGCATCACTTTTACGAATCAAAATCCACTTTAAACCATTATTCAAGCGACAAAACAGTAGCAACAATCCGTCTACGGCCAAGTTCCCGCCAAAACCCATCTATTCTATTCTATGCTGCTTGGCAGCAGATAAAGATAAGGATGGTACAGACACAGGCGTTTACCTAAACAGGAATGGAGTCCTGACACGATAAATGATAAAGATTATTAATAATAATTATAAAAACAGCCATGATTATAAAATCAACTTACCCACAAAATCAACATCAAGGCAGCTGCGAGACGAGCGCTCTCATCCACCTTAAATATGAGCTGCTCCATGAAACTGCCGATGTATAGAATCAAGCCGAGCTTAGACAGCGCCTACAGAATGATTTTTATAAATTTTTTTTATCGGTTCCTTAACAATAATAAATATAACTTTATTTTATGTAAATACACCATAAACAAACATTACAAAATAAAGGAATATGCGCTTTTATAAACAGGCATCAGTTCTTTATAATCAGTTTTTTATAATCAGGCATCGGGGCATCAGCTGTGCGTGACCTTATCGCTGCAAACGATCTATTTCAGGCAACTTTTAGATTGACAGAAACATAAAGTAGTTCTTCTTCTTTATCGGCACAGATGAATTGGCGATTGCTGACTAATGGCTGGTAACAAGTGCTATAAGTTACACTGTACGAGTAACGAGCCTATATTGCAGTATTGCACAACTTATTTATGTAAAATTATGATATATTCGTATCCAAGTAAAAGTTAGGAATACGCAATGTACTACAAAGCTACTACCATTTTTATAATTAACTAAGTTAGCGATTAGGCCTGCGGTGTTTCCAAACACAATCAAGAAGCAATTGATTATCTTTACATACAGTGTTATTTTTCAAAAGTACCTAGTCAAATTTTAAACTTAAGTTAAGTTCAAATATATAACTAATTATATACCGATATTGCAGTTTTCGAAAATACGGGTAAATAAGGCTTCTATTTTTATTTGAAATTGTCCCAAATTGAATTTGAGTTATGAGGAACAACGTTTTTGCCTAGCGATCGACCCTTATCCCCTGGCCACACACTCGCCGAGTGGCATGGGAATTAGCGAGGAAAGGAGGCAGAGACGTAGTGTGGCCACAATACTCGTCATATCGCACGTCATGCTTCTCGTCATGCACATCGTTCCCAGTTTTCGTTCGGTTTATTGGGCGCGAGTCAAAGGACTGGCAATATGAGCGCGAGTGGGTGGCCACACATTTGCGCAAACGCAGTCCGAATCTAGCACTCGTTACGGAAGCACGTCACGTGTAATTTAAATATTATAAATGGTGAACTTATCATCATCATTGAACCATTTTATCACATGAGTAAACAATATACAGAGAAAAAACTATCGACGACGGCAACGTATACTTTTTTTAAGAAATTCGTATGGTGATTCTAGAATATGAACAGCTCGCATGCAACAGTTCTTCTTTTTTACATCCAAACCGAGGATAGGGGAGACAAACGCCGCGTTTAACACACAGTCCCCACCTCGATGGTAAGTTGTTGCCGAGCCATAAAGTGCGGCGCATAGACATCTACATTCTATCCTCGATTACAAATCAAAATGCGTAAGACGCGTAGGAGATACGTTGTACCCGTGAGGACTAAGATGCAATGCCTCGTTTCTAGTAAGATTACGTGGTAGAGCCATGCTGCAGCTATATTAGTAGTATAGTTGTAGCACGAATGGCTCGGCTCGACCGGGGAATGACCACGCTCTCACAGAATACCAGCGTAAAATAGCAGCTAAATGCTGCTGTGTTTCGTATGATGAGTGTACCGGAGATCCTTTTTACTGGAAACGAGGCATTCCATCTTAGTCCTCACCAGTGACAACGCGTCTGCATTTTGATTTGTAATCGAGGATAGATGTAGATGTCTATGGGCCGCAGCAACAACTTACCATCAGGTGGACTGTGTGTTAGTTTGTCACCCTATCCTATAAAAAAAGAAGGTTCTCCGGTTCTCTACAATCACCATACGAAACACAGCAGCATTAAGCTACCATTTTACGCTGGTATAAAATAATGCATTACCAGGCAATTTGAATATATAAGTTACTTATATTACTTAGTCTGAACCTACTCTGAAAATTTGGCCGGTTATTGCAAAATAACCCTGTATAATAATTAAGTATTACATTGTTCCCGATGAACTCCGAAATCACTCAATCGATTTTAATTAAATTTTGTAAACGCGTATTGCGTACTTCACTTGAGAGATCGTGTAGTTTTTATTCTGATAAGTGACCTACAATATTTTTACTGCGAAGGGCAAAGCCTCGTTAAACTGTCGCAGAACAAACTCTAACTCGACAGTTAGTACCTATAGTTATAGATTTCCATTTAAGTTGTGTGATGATCTAAATATCAGACTGTAAAAATGGGATTATAAACTAACCTCCATAAGTACAAAGAGCGCTGCAAAGAATAAAAGAGTAGACCATTCCACACGATGCAGTACTGGCTCCAAGTCCTCGCGGTCTGCGAGAATCAGCAGAAGAATGGCACCAAGGAGTGCCGTCCAGCTTAGGGATACACGATCTGTGAAATTTGAAATAATATTTGTGTGACGTAGAACAACGTTAACCACGGACATATATAATGTCCTCAAGACAGAATTTCGGTCTCGGCGGCCAGTCTCAATGGACACTAGCCAACTGCGCACCACACGATAATAGTGCACGTGCACGCAAGCACAAGTGCACTCTCTATTCCTTCAGTCAGCCAGTGGATCGTCTGCAGGGGTTGTTCTAACCAGCAGGTATCGGGTCTCTAGGCTAACCTATTTACCCGGAAGTCTTCTAAAGGGGTTTCCCCTCCGGGAACTTGTAAACAGCACGTGAGTGTGCAGATTGTGGTGTGACTTCGGCATCTGAATCTATTCCCCTACTCTCATAGTCCGATGGGACGGTTACCTGACACGACCGGAGAGAGACAAGGCCCAATAACATCAGCTTTACTTGCGTTCCGAGGCTCGGGGGTGAAACGGGGGTTGCTACTAAGAATTACCTACAATTGATTTTGGCCCAACCTGGAATTCGAACCCAGGACTCATAATCAACAACCGCGTTTAAAATTACTAGACCAACGAGGCTGTCAAATAATACTGTATAATGTTACACTTAAAATGTATCTAGCACATTAGGTAGTACAATTTTGTTTGTTAATACGCGAGATACACACACATAAAAGACAGTCGTTCCTTTTCGTTCCTGGCAATTTTTTCGGGTCTGATACGACTTAGGGACCTTCAAAAAAAGAGCTTACTCCTTTCTAAAAGGCTGGCAACGCACCTGCGATTCCCCTGGTGTTGCGGTTGATCATGGGCGGCGGTAGTCACTTAACATCAGGTGAACCTTATGCTCGTTTGCCCCCTCTCTTATATAAAAAAAACAATGCCTAAAGATAGGTGTTTTAATGATAAGCACATAATGTAACAGCACTTTTCATTGTAATCAATTTAACATTTTGGTGAATTTTCGTAACAGCACCATCAAGACGATTATTAATAGCAATACAACTATTAGACAACTGACCTCATTAATTTCTTTTATAGCACTGGGTGACAAACGAGCACACAGTCCACCTGATGGTAAGTGGATGCTGTGGCCCATAGATATCCACATTTATCCTCAATTAACGATCAAAATACAAATGCGTTTAAGATGACATGCCTCGATTCCAGTAAAAATAGTCACCGGTGCTCTACACTTACCATACGAAACACAGCAGCATTAAGCTACTATTTTACGCTGGTAGTATTCTGTGAGAGCGTGGTCCTGCCTCGGTCAAGTCGACCCATTCATGCTGCGACTATAATATAGCTACAGCATGGTCCTACCATGTGAACAAAATACAATACTATGACAAATATAATAATTCAAATTATGTACAAAAGTACTAAGCAAAAATTATTAAGTAATATATATATACGTCTATTTTTTTTTTTTTTTTTATGTTGCGTGTGTTAATTACGGAATAAAGTTTGCTGAATTTTCAATATAGTGAAGTAAATTAACAGCAGAAACCCTTTTCAAATTATTAATGTTGCTGATAATGTAACCATATTTTTTTTACAAAGAGTCATCATTAATTATAAAACGAAAAAAATCAATTAAGAAAATAAGTAGTTAGGTATTATAAGTTGCTCACGTAATTATATTGAGCACTTAAGTTTGTTGTCCATTTTAATGTTGCAAATTGTCCTTTTTGTGCATGTACAACTGTAATTAATATTACGTTCGTATGTTTTCCAAGTCCGTGAATTCTGAAATTTTGTAGGCATATTATGAACTGAAAACAATACAATAATTTCATAAACTTTTCCTAATTGAATTACCCCGCGGTATAGTACCGTGACAATTTTTTTTAATATTCAGTTTAGGGTTTCTAATGAGAGAAAGTCATAGTGCAAAATATTAATTTGAAATACTTACTGAACTGGGGTATAGAATGCAGGAAGAACAGAGTGACGGCGAAAACGATCGCAACTATCGCTTTTATAAGAAGCACCTTGTCGCGAATTTTGTACTGCGAAAGAATAATTCCTATTATCCTCTGTCTCACCATGAACACGCAGGTAACGTTGAGATTTTATCATACACGTAGACAAACACACGCACGCACGCACATACACGTCATAACTTAGATATAGATACTGCAGTTCATCCTACATAGGCTGCATTAAAAGTATCGGAAATGGAATATTTCCACTGTTCCTGTCATATTAAAATCTTTTTAATTGAAAAGTCCTTGGTTTTAAAAATCGAATACCATTTATTTATTTAAAAAAAGATTCTCGGTCGTGTCACAAGGTTTTGTCAAACTTGTTTAGTCGTTAAGAAAGTGAAATTGACTCGAGAAAATTCAAGAGTGATGATTTATTACGACTTTCGAACTGGTTTAACACAAAAACAGTGAGTTGAACGGATAATTTCTGCATTTGGTGATGAAGCCCCAACCAAAACCACAATTTATCACTGGTTTGCTGAATTTCAACGTGGACGTGTCAAGCTCAGTGATGATCCCTGTCAAGGTGTCCAAAAACTGCAGTCACCCAAGAAAACGTTGATGCTGTGCGTAAGCTGATTGAGGAAGATCGACATGTGATATACCGCGAAAATCAGGCAACTTTAGACATTGGAATGAGTCAAATAATCTTGCATGAACAATTAGGTGTAAAAAAGTTGTTTTCCCGATGGATACCGCATTCGCTCTGTGAAGATCAAAAAGCGGCTCGCGTTACTTGGTGCATCAGAACTCTCGAAAGATTCCACGCAGGATCCTCAAATGCTGTATACAATATCGCATCAGGTGACAAATCCTGGATATATGCGTACAAACAAAAAACGAGTCACGAGTTTGGGTGTTCGAAAATGAGTTAAAGCCAACAAAAATTGTTCGTTCACGGAGTGTTGCAAAAAAAATGGTCGCCACGTTTGTCTCCAAAACCGGCCATGTTACGACTATTCCTCTTGAGGAACAAAGAACGGTTAATGCAGAATGGTATGCTAGCATTTGTTTGCCACAGGTCGTTTCTGAACTCCGTAAAGAGAACTGCAACCGCCGCATCATCCTCCATCACGACAATGCGAGTTCTCACACCGCACACAGAACAAAAGAGTTTTTAGAGCAAGAAAACATAGAATTATTAGACCATCCGCCGTACAGCCCCGACCTAAGCCCTAATGATTTCTATACTTTCCCTAAAATAAAGAATAAATTGCGTGGACAGAGATTTTCATCACCTGAAAAAGCTGTGGACGCCTACAAAACGGCCATTTTGGAGACCCCAACTTCCGAATGGAATGGTTGATTCAATGATTGGTTCCATCGTATGGAAAAATGTGTCAAATTTCGCGGAGAATACTTCGAAAAGCAATAAATACATTTTTAAATAGTAATGTTGTGTCACTTCCTTGATTCCCGAAATTTTCAGTGCCGCCCTCGTATACCCATTGCTTAGTTGTAATCACTACTCACTAACTGGCTATGTTTGGTGGCATTATAGAATCCAACGTCCAATATCCCGCGGGTGCCGTAAGAGGCGATAAAGGGAAATTAACAAGAGATGAGTTGCAGCATGTCAGAAACATGCTGCCGCCCACTTCCTCTATTCCATGGAAACTCAAAATCTAATCAGAATTATCTAATATCGAAATATAATGATTTCTTAAATTTACGCGAACACAACACATTGATTTAAACTATATTTACGGATTTTATCGCGTTTATTACGACATTTCGGCCGCTTTACAGCACCTATGGTCACAGACGGGGGGGGGGGATTGAGACGTTTGACGTCCCGAAATCATACTTAACCCGGCCCTTCAGTTTTTGAATATTCATTTTTGGTTCGATCTACGCAGTACGCACTTACAGTATCCTGAAGTCTTGCAGTGGTACACTTATGGTATGGGTTTAATTTTGTTAATTATAGGATCTCAAGCAGATGACAGCACCCATCCATCTTCTCCATTGAAATTAGGATGTTCTTTAATTTCAATAGCCTCGCGTATCATCCTTGGTAGGGATCGGTGTTCTTTTACGAGGATTCATGGTGATTCTGTTCAAAATTGTCCCCATCATTACATCATACATTTTCAGAATATTATTTGTAAGAACTGAAGAGGCTCCCGCTTAATTAGAGGAGAACATAATCCTCACCTTTTTCTTTAAGTCTACAAGCGTGCTTTTAAATGTGGCTTTAGGACAAGCTCTCTTGCTGCTCTCCCGCAACATCTTGTCAAGTTGCACAGTCAGCTTCTTGACCTTTCTCTCCAGCCTCTCCCTCACGACGTGGACGTCCTTGCTGAGGTGTGGCAATGACTCCGCAGCGCGGCGCCATATTGAGATCTGATTGCGTATATCTGAAAAAATATATATTAAGAAACTAGTATTATTCATTGACATTGTATTAACGTATCGAAATAATATGCAATATTTCAAAAAAACTAAAATTAAAGTAAAATTATCGTAGAGTCCTACTCCCCGCGTCATAGTTTCGAGAACGCCGGCTGCATTTTCTCGCTGAATGGCAATAGTTAGCCTATGAGCGAGAAAAAACCAGCCCGCTTCTCACCATGGCGATGCCATGTTGCGGGTATGGTTCCTTAAAGAACTTCACCGCATGTGAACGTCACAAACCGATAGTATTTATAGTAAATAGCACAAATATGTAGTTATATTTCAGAGACTTATTTATATTTGCCCCGATTACTCAGTTCAGACGCCGCTGATAGGGCCCAGACTCAACGAGGTACCTGATACGAGGTTGTCAAAATGTCTACGAATATTTATAAAAACATAAGCTTTTCGACTGTCATTGTATAGAAAACTGTGACCGGACAACCTACCAGCACTTTTCTTACATTAAATTCCGTGAACTCCCTATATTCAACCAAATCTAAGAAATATCTTTTGACGTTTAACATTAATCATTCCGCTACAACTTTGCACAAGCCTACTCACACAATTTAAAATAACCTTTTACGTAAATCCGAAGAATTATGAAATTATCTATATTCCATTACAACGTGCATAGTTTTTTTATCACTAATTTAAATTCGAATCTTTCAAGCAAAACAAAATATTAAAAAACTAACCAGTATCAACCTTTTACTTGACGTCGTTTCAATGATATATCGCTCAGAACCTTAGCGTAGGTTTGGATGATTAAAATTCATTGTTATGAGAAAAATCGACAAAAATTTTCAAATAATCGTTAAAAATATTAAAATAATCGAATCATTATTTTTTTTTGTATTATTTAATTAAATTATTATTTATAAAATTTCTTAAATAACATAAATCATGAATAAAACAAGTTTATTTTTTTTATTTTATCAACATTAATTTGTGTAGAAAAAAAATCATATACAAGACCGCGCTGAAAAAGCCACTACGTAATTTCAATTTCCCGCCATTTCGGGAGCTTACTGTGCGTTATTTTATGATTTCGTGTTTGTCTGCTTATTTTGTGACTCGACTTTAACTTTTTGGACTGTTTCTTCTATATTCGTTGAAGCCTGTGCCCGTGTCACAAAGGCTGATTGAGTAAAAGGGATAGAAAAAACAAAAAAATTGATTATGGATGACTATGAAAGAGACATTAATTTTAACAGCATTATTAAAAATCAAATAATAATTAATCTATTCAACGACAGCTCAAGTAGTTTTACTGAAAGTGATTGAATAAATTTATTTTTAATCTAGTTTCAATCTTAAATTTTTATAACTTTGCCTGTAGAAATAGGCAGTAACAATAAATACGAAGAAACTGAAAAATCTTGTGTTTTAAATTATCTGTTTCTAATTTATTCTGGTATTATTCAAAGCAAACTGTAAATAATTACCAACTCTAAATAATCGATATCGATTTTTTTATGAATCGAATATTGTATGTTCTCATTTTTTGGTTGGCATGCTTGGTGCAATAAGTCCAACAGCTGCAAAATGTATTTCTTAGATTTGATTGACTATAGTGATTATGTGAACCAGTGGTAAATGAAGGTGTTTTTTACGAACCAGTGGTAAATGAAAAAAAAGTGACTTTCAATTAGTATTATTTGTAATCCATTTTGAATAAAAAAGTTTTTGTTTCTGTTTATTTTATTTATTTATTTAAAACTTCATATACACAAGTGGTATATAGGCGGACTTAATGCCTAAGGCATTCTCTCCCAGTCTACCTTGGGATGATGCAGAGATAGAATGAAGTAGGTGTAGTAAAAAGTTAATATGCGAATACTAAAATAAAATGACAAAAAAAATTGTAATACATGGAAATAAAATACATAAGATATAAATGGTACATCGCAAAAAATAGATAAAATTACATTAATATTCATACACATATATGTATATAAAATATATAATATACATAATTACAATAAGAACAATAAGAATATATAACACATATAAACATACATTCTGTTTCTGTTTCGACTAAAAATTACAAACTCCGAAACTATATTTTGAAAAATTCGTTAACTTTAGATACCCGGAAACTGGATTTGAAAAAAGTAGCTAACACTATACACTCGGAACCGTTATTTAGAAAAAGTCGTTAACTTTAGACACCCAGATACTATATTTTGGAACAGTTGTTAACTTTAGACACTCGGAATATGTGGAAAAAACTCTAATTAGTGTATCGTGTTATGTTTGTTTAATCCTTCCATAATACGAGAGAAGTAACTTTAGGAAAACATAGATCTTTATTGGACATAGTTCTTGCCATGAATGCGACAACTGATTTTTTTATAGAATAAGGTGACGAACGCACACACAGTCAACCTGATGGTAAGTGTATACTGTGGCCCATACACATCTACATTTATCCTCGATTAAGAATCAAAACGCAGATACGTTGTCACCCCTATAGACTAAGATGGAATGCCTCGTTTCCAGTAAAAAGGGTCTCCGGATCTCTACACTAACCATACGAAACACAGCAGTATGAAGCTGCTATTTTACGCTGGTATTCTGTGAGAGCGTGCTCCTTCCCCGGTTGAGCCGACAGATTCGTGCTACAATCATGACAACAAACATATTTCAAACTCAAACTCAAACATTTTATTGCGTTCATATGGTTACATAAATAGTTCTTAAGTTGGATATATTAGAGCCAAAAATGAGCCCTGATAGGGCGTAGCAATATTATATTATATTATGTTATTTATCAATTTATTTTAATCAATTTAGAAAGACGAATTTTATTTTATTTTCTTAAACTACTTACTCAAACTACTACATTACTTTTAGGTTTAATAAACATTTGCAATATTTACAACGATATTAAAGTGTATTGTAAATATATAGTACATATTCAAAATAAACAATTATTATTTTTCACCGAAAAACTCTGACAACGAATAGAAACTTTTTTCAATTAAATATTTTTTAAGCTCTTTTTGAAATTTATACGACGATTCTTCTTTTTGTAGACATTTGGGAATTTTATTATAAATTTTTACACACATACCATGGGGTCCTGATTTAACTGTTTGTAATTTTGTGATAGGTGGAGCTAATTTTATACTAGGACGTAAAAAATGAGGCCGGGAGTATATTGAAAAAAGGTGCATATTCTTTTTAACAAATGTGCATACTTCTAGTATATAATATAGCTGCAGCGTGGCTTTATCACTTAAAGAATAAATCTCGTAACTCGGAAGTTTATTTGCATACCCAGTTTCTTTGTTTGTGTTAACATAAAGAAATAAAGAAGACAAACTGTACACACCCTGTATTTCCCTGGGTTCTTGCAACCGTAGTTTATTAGTGTCACGGTACATGAACCGGATCTGAAGAGTCGTTTGTATGAAAATTAATAGGATTCCCAGAGCCATGTGTGCGGTGAAGTTGGTAAAATTGATTCCCTGATAAAACAGAATAACAAAACGATATAATCAATAGTCTACAAAATGCTTAAAATACTTAGAAAAATTAAAAAAGCATCATAGCTATTTAATAATGCAGGGCAGCCTGAGCACTCACGCTCAGGAAGAGTAGAGGGGTATAGGATTCTCCGTCATCAGGGGTGCTGTTACCCTCCTGGAGTAGTGTTGTTTTTAACTCCGCTACAATATTAAGGGGGGTGAGCTTAAGTGAATTGGCGCCCTGGCCACCTGCTTTCGCTCACCAGACGAAATGCAGAGGCGCAGCTTCTACTTTACACTGGTCGTCTGTGAGGTCGTGGGACCACCCTGGTGCGAGCCGGCCTAAACATGCAACAGCGAAAGCTGCCGCGTGGCTCTACCACTGTTAGACACTGTTGACATGCCGCCATGTGACGTTTTTTTTATGAAATTGTTAGTATGTCTCAATTTAGACACTAAATCCTAAATGTCCTCCAAGCCGAATTTCAGTCACCCGTCTCATCAGAGACAAGCCATCTGCGCAGGAAAAGATAATTGTGCCGGAGTGTATGCCACAAGCACAGGCTCACTCTCTATTCCCTTTCTCCCATAGTCCGAAAGGACGGTTATTCAACACCACCGGAGTGAAATATGGCTCAGGACAGATAGCTTTACATGCTTTTCGAAAAACGAGGTTGAAACCTGCCAACTTTCCGTCTCCGGGCTGCTACTGAGAATGTCTGGACAGAAAAACCCAAAAACTAATTTTGACCCGACCCGGGATTCGAAACCGGAACCTCATGATCAGAACACACGTTCACGACCATTAGACAAACGAGGCAGTCATGGTATATACCACGGCAATCATGGTATATACCACTGCTGCATACCTACTGAGAAATAAGAGTCTACTCTTTCATTTTTAGTAGGGATTTGAAGCAATGTGATGTGATCCACATGTGCAGACAATGTCAAATCGAAGTGACAAATTAAAACGCTGTATATTGAGGTAAGTTTTCGAGTAGCAAGATGTGTATTTTAGCATCTAGCTCATTTCAATGTATGAATGTGAAAGAATCTGTTGTACATGTCGAAGGCTCCGTTGCATTAAAGGGTGCCGTATTAGTTTGGAAGCACGAATTAACCCTTAAATTGATTTGCGTGGTGAGTAGTAATGAGTGGGCGCGTAAAATAATCATTTAAAAAAGTGCAACAGTCAAACTTGTTTACGCTCCTGATAAATTTGATGATAATGATGAATATTTTGGTTGTTTTGTTTAAAAATTTGTTTTCTTAGTTAAAATATGAATAAAGGTATTCTGCTGTATTAATTTTGTATAAATATAACACTAATTACATCGTCAAAAACTTGGTTTATTTATATGTCCCATAAAACGGATCTTGCCAACTTAAGCTATGGTTTTTGTGTCTCTTGTAACGGACATTGCCAATTGGGCCTACTTGTGTTTCCTTTAATTGTCATATGAAACTGACGTCGCCAATAATTTCTACCTTATTTTCAACTTTTTTATTTAATTTTACAATAAAATGACTCGGAGATCAAAGAAAATTAAATCGCTGATACCTCCGTCAGATTCCAATGAGTCGGATATGAAGTCTGTTAACGATTTAGAAGTCAATCTTGAGCGGCGTGAGTTTTTTCGCTATGGTATAAGTAATTCATCTTCGCCCCGTACATTTATTGGTATTATAAGACATATTAGCCGATCGCAGCAGCAGCGAAGATAAAAATGGAGAGGAATGTACCGATCTCGAACATTATATTACTGAAGAACAGAGACTAGAGACGGTGCGTGTTAAATCCTCTCCACTCCCCACTAACTCTTCGGTCCTAATATCATGTTATATACCTGAAACACCATCAACAATATTGGCAGTAACACCATCCTCAAGTTTTTCTAGACATACACTGATGGCAAACACGGCAACATGTCGAATCAGATAAACCACACGTATAGACACGTCACTTGGCAACAAAACCGGCAGATAAAAAGCGTATAATAAAGCAATTAAATTTTGTATTTTAAAAAAGGAAATATACCGCATCTGTAAATACATCAGACTCAAACAACGACTTCAAAAACATTTATAATACTTCAAAAAATACCATGATATCCTTATTTAAAGTAATATTTTTAAAAATTCTTCAGCGATGAATTATTTTTAATAGTTAAAATGACAAATTTATATTCAGTACAAAGTAGCGGTAAGTCCATAAATGTGACGCAAAAAAGAAATAGAAATATTATTGGAAAAGAAATCATTACATGTATTGAAGACTTGCCTGTAGTCGTAGATTACTGGAGTGCTGATCTGAAGTATAAACAGATTGCACCCGCTTTGTCACTTAAGCGTGTGATATTTTTTATAGCATTGGGTAACAAACAAGTATACAGTCCACCCGATTGTAAGTGGATGCTATGGCCCATAGACATCCACATTTATCCTCGATTAAGAATCAAAACGCAGATGCGTTGTCACCCCTGGGAACTAAGATGGAATGCCTCGATTCCAGTAAAAAGGGTCGCCAGTTCTCTATACTCACTATACAAAACACAGCAGCATTACGATGCTATTTTACGCTGATATTCTGTGAGAGCGTGGTCCTGCCTTGGTCGAGCCGACCCATTCGTGCTACAACTATAGTATAGGTACAGCGAGGCTCTACCACGTAAACAAAAGAACTAAGATAATACAAATGTAGACAAAAATAACTGTTACTATAAAATTAATCCTGTCATAAATTATGTTCGTCAGCCGTGCTTGAAGATAGAAGAAGAACGGTCATTTGCAATCAATGAAGTGATTATACCTTACAAAAATAAAAGGCCCGGCAATAGAAAGCAATACAGCAAATGAATGGGGATTAAGATTTTTAGTTTGTGCTAGTACTTCAGGCATGGTGTTCAGGCATGGTGTATGACTTTACTTGCTAGCGATGGCGCCAACACTTTATGGGATTGGAAGTTAGACAATTTTCAATTCAATTCCTAGCGCAGTATACTTTGATAACTGGTTTACGTCACTTGAACTTATATATTATTTGCGTAATGATTTGGGCTTTTTGCCTTTAGGGACTATACGAAAAAATAGATTGTGGGATGATAAGTGACTGACGAAGTTATGATGAAAAAGAGACGATTAAATTTTGAGGTATTGCGTGAATTCCAAGATTAGCCGTGATAAAATGAATGGACAGTCAATATATTTATATAGCAAGTTCGTTTTGTGACCAAGAACCAGTCAGTATTATAAAACGGTATGACAAAAAAAAAGAGAACTCTTTTCTAAGCAGACTTTGATTGTTTGTATTTGTATTTTTTAATAATATTGGAAAAAAAGTTTAATTTCAATTGTTTTCAAGATTTTTAAAAGCTTTACTAATATTTCAGAGGTTTCAAAGACTGATTCGGGATGGTTTCTAATTATAAATTGACGTTAATTGTTATATGTTTGTAAACACATTGTTGGTAATGTCCGTTCTGTGACGTATTTTGGTTACCATACTTACACATATAATGGACAATTTCCATTATATAGGTCATTAAAAAAAACTATAAAAAATATGATACTTTAATTTAATTCTACATTTCTTTTCTATCCCAATTCCAACCCAAAACAGAGATTTGAACTTATTTAACCCAAACTTTCTAAGGGTGACCATTTAAGGGATAATTTGATTGTCATTGATGGTCATTGTCACTATTATTTACGATGTACATCAGAGAAATCCTAAGATATTGAATCTTATGTAATATCACACCTCATCTATAAATCAAAAATTCATTTGTGAGAAAGCACTTTGGCCTACATTATACGTGTGTGTACTAACTACTTAAATATCAAAATAATTTAATTCCACATGAATTATACATATGAGACGACGGTCTAGATTTGGATAGAATATCTGTGGGATACCAATGGACCTTAATGAAAAAATAATAATTGACTTTGGTGGAAGAGAGACAGAAAACCTAGAAACGTTATCGATTGCATAAAAAGATGCATCGAAGATCATAACTAATAAATCATTCCTAAGTTTATTTTATTATAGAATAAGGTTGTCCGTAAATCATCAATCAAGTGTCCGCAGTGTTATCACAGTCTTACTAAAGTTTTGATTCTTTCAATAAACTTGAAAAACAGCATTGATCTTAGTATACTGCATGCATATATATTTCTGCATAATTAGAGATATAAAAAGAACAGTTAAATTAATAATAGTGCATAATAGTGATGCAAACTCGTATTCTGTAAGCTTCAGTAACACGCACAAGCCAGTAATGATCTTTGATTTCAAAGAGTTAGTAATTCCTTTGTAGTAAAAGACGCTTTTACTACAAAATTAAAATAACTAAAAGGGTTAAAATATTTATTATACAAAAGTTGTCTGAAAAGTTTATGTATAATTGCCCCTTTTAGGGTAATTAATAATTATAGGTACATTAAGTTTTCGCTACCATGCTGTTTCTAAATGTTTTCATATTAAAGTGTATGTACATTTTGATATTGTAAGTAAAAAAATGTAATTATGCAGAAAACATCTTCAAGATTAGTAATTAAATATTTAAGTCTATCTCTTCCAAGTTCTTGTTGTTTGTAAGAAGTCGAAGTTTGATGGGGCATTTCAGTATTTTCTTTTCTTCCGCGTAATAATCATAACAGGTTTTCTTTTTTTACGTTTTATGTATTTATTTGATTTTGTAAATACGGTATAAATCTATTTATTTTGGTTTTGCTCTACAATTAAAAGGATTTATATTTTAAAAGGAGGTATAACACTTAAACCAAAAATATTTGTGAATCAAGCTATAGAATTTATTGCAAATTAAGAATTAAATTGAAGATTCGTAGTTAAAGTGAATTTAGACGGATTTATCCTGCTAGTATAGTCGTAAGTAATTTTACACACACAGATAACTGTGCCTGCGACTAAAAAGTGTTTATTTGCTGAAACGATGGTTCATAGCTTCATACTTGGATCCGATAGGTGACGCTGTAGCCAAGGTATTAACAATTTCCATCAGTATAGATCAAAACGAGTTTTATGTATTTATATTTGTATGTTAATTTAGTGCCACAAAAATCACTATCTGGGCCCAATATGTAACGCTGAGGTGGAGTAAAAATTGTAAAAATAGTTACTTATCGCGCCATCTATTGACAAAGTCTATCAAACAGTAATTTATTAAAAAATGTATTATTTTAAATAAAAGTGTAGTGATTATGGAATTTACGGTCCACATGATGATAAATGACTACTGCAGCTCTTAGACACCTGCAAATAACTTCAAACAAGAAGACCTAATAAGAAATGCGTGTAATTAAGCTGACTTTCTTTACTCCTTGCGATTTTCTGAATTATTTCAGTAGATGTCGCTATAACAAAGATTATAGCACGCTATGGTTTTGTTCACTATCAGCATATATATAATAATTTACAAACTTTCCAAAGTTACTCTGGTTTCCCTTCAAAACGTATAAATCTTTCGCCTTTTACTAAAGATTTCCGTGGAGGGGAACACTCAAATGAGTCTTACTCAATTTTTAACGTCCTACGTTCGTAGGGCTATAAATTAAATATAACTAGTAACTACTAATATTAACAAAAGAGTGATTTAAATTTTTTCTAGATCAATATAGTTGTGGTTAACTAGTGAAAGGTAATATAATAAAAATTTATATATTATATAGGTTGCCCGATAATTAATTGTTAAAATAAACCAGGAATTCTTTATTATGTTTGCGTTTTATAACAATAATTACCTCTTTTACATTCTTGTACACCACGACCACAAATGATGAATTCCACTGGATTTTATTAATATTGGAGTAAGTCTGCTGTTACGTTTTTCTTAAACTTGAATTAATGCAAATAGGCAGACGACGTAATATCATGTCTTTACTTGTCATGTCTTGTACTAAGGTTTTCTCATGATTTTTTTCTTCATCACAATGCACGTGGTAAATGATTGAAAACAGAAATTACTAACTTTAGCCATGTTGGTAAGAATCGAACTAGGTTTGCGAATATGTCTTAATATATAATAGGAATAATTTATAGTCATATTCAATATGACTAAAATTATTCCGCACATTGCCATCGTCATTGAAAAGTTGCGTTTTATTAATAAAATGTTTTCGCTTTTTAGTGTATGTATATGTGTATACACACAGCAATGCCTCTGTGCTGTTTTATTAATATTTTACACATTTACACATTTTAAACTTTTTTAATTCTTCCGCTTTTAGGAATATTCGTAGTTTGGTTTATCTATTTTCAATCTAAATAATATACAATACTAGCGTTCCGCCCCGGCTTCGCACGATTTCTGGATCTCGACAACAGCGCCTTAGGGTCCAATTCAATTTTCAAACCATCCCGGACTCAATACAACTTGCTTGAGTTCGCCTTGGGCGTGTTGATTCAATATGTGTACAGAAAGCACTACGCTGCTAAGCAAAACACAGAGTTTTAAAGATGTGACTCAATTATTAGTGAGTAAGAATAATGATTTAAGAAAGTGTAAAAGTTAGTTTGTAAGTTAACTAGTCTAGTATTCCTATGTACACACATCGTCACAGTAGTTAAGTTAACTTGTAAGTTAGAAAATAAAAGTAATATAAGAAAAAGTCTTCGGCTCCTTCCACTTCAACCCTCCCTAAACTGCCGAAAACGTAAGTAGCCCTTTTAGAATTTTTGCGATACAAACAGACACCAATTAGTTTTTATATATAAGAAGAAAAAAGAGGATAAGAAGAAGATAACTAATATCTCAGAACGAAACGTTTAAATTTAATTATCACAGCTTTCATAGTGGTAAAGTCACCTCATTTCTAAGTGGTGCCGCACCGATGCAGAAAAAGTTGGATCATTGCAAAGTAACCATATATTTGGCATAGCAATTCTCATTTCTCTGTATGAATTTTACCAATTTACCCTAGATTATACTACTGACGGGTCCTAAAAAAATTAAAAAAAAAAGATTACACGTTATTATACTCACGGCCTGAATGACAGCTTTGTTAGAGGCTACTATAACGTTGGGGGGATCCCCCACAGGAGTAGCGCATCCTCCGACATTGCTGTAGATCGCCATAAATATCAGGATTGGGACTGGATCCAGGTCCATAACTTCGCACAACCTGCATAATATGATTTAAATAATGTTATAGTTGAAAAATACAAAAAGATCACTGATTACTGATTAATCAGGCTGTGATGATGCAGAGTCAACTGGCTAACAGCACTGACATCACAGAAAATAATTAATAGATTCAGGCGTTTCTTTACACTCCATTATACGTAGGGCACATTGAAAGTTTTGCGATCCCGGCTGTGCTCCTTTGTCACCCATATTAATAAAAATGTAATAGCTGTTCGGTGCGGGATTCGAACATGCAAATCTACAGTCGAACGCTTAGCCACTGCGCCAACGAGCTCTTTGAATTAAAAGTAGAACAGATTTCGACCTAAAATAATTACTTTATATTATACAAAAGCCGTGGTAACTTAAGGACTTAGCGCTTGTTATAAATATTACAGTAAGCGAGTAAGCCGGGTTGGATCCCCACCGGCACAAATGAAATTAATTGTAATTTAAACACTGATTTACAACGTGCTCGCAGTTGAAGGAAAATATTATGGAGAAACTGCAAGGTTTTCTAAAATGTGAAAACATAAACAAATTTATATATTTTTATGTATTTAGTAAAAATTATAATAATATTGAATAAATTGAATAAAATTGTTTATTTTTTATATCATTTACAATACACGATTTAACGATTAATATATTTTTTGGGGTTATGCCATCTACTCTGTGTACCACCTTGAGAGTCAATAAATTTTTGACCCAGTACGTAGTGTTCACCCCACAGTCTATAAATTATTATACTGTGGTTTACCCCCATCATTTTTCATCACACAAGAAGGTTGTGGACTTCCAGATCAGTATTTCAAATCCGTCCCATAAAAAGTAAAACTTCCAAACCTTTGTCCTGGGAAGAACCAGCAAGTAACCCAGCGGGACTTATTTTAAATGATGTAAAGTAAAGTTACAGTTACAGCCTATATACGTTACGCCCACTGTTGGGCACAGGTCACTTCTCAGAAGGTTAAAAATAAATTTAAAATATTATGTTTAACAATTAAATATGAAAACATTTAGACAGCATGTTAATGGTTCTTTCCCAGGCGGTCATTATCAATGATGTGTTCTTTAATAGTATAATAACCCTTTAAAAACATCTTGATTATTGATAATTATAAACTTTTTCGTGGATGTATCCAGCAGTGAAACGTATATAAGACTGTTTATATTTTTACACAAGTGTTCGGGACTTTGCGGGAATTTAAAAATAATGCAAATTAAATGTGGTCTAGGACGATTGTATTATCTCACAACAATTGAGAGGGTAATAAAATATTGAAAAGATAAAGAACATAATATTCAAAAATTAACGAACTTAAATCTACTGACGTAATTACTACTTAATAACAACGTATTCGTTAACTCGTTGGTATGAATGGCGCAGACGCTTCAACACCAAGAAAAAAGAGAAGAAGAGACCTTATAGTGACTGGCGACAACAGCAGTACGGTAGTGACGTTGTCGAGGAACGTTGACAGGACTGCAGTAATCGTGCACAGTAGAAAAATTAGCGGCCACAGCTTCCCTCGCGTCACCTGGATTAAATTCTTTATTGAATCATCATTCAACGTTACCACAAAATTATCTGCAAAGGGTCCATTTCTCACGAGTCCATCAGTTTGATACCTATCACTGTCTTAGCTATTGTTGCGGCCTATCTAAACGAAACCTACAATCTAGGGAGGTTCAAACTTTCATAAAGGATAGATCTTATTTTGTTAGTATAGTCCATCAATATTAAACTGCTGAAAAGAGTAGTTTGAAATGTTAATTTTTGAAAATTATTCCTTACTTATGTGAACTGTACGCCTTTTTAGATTTAAAACACTTGCTTATCATAGGAGGACTGTGATGGGTTATTATAATTCATAGACACGTACGTCTATCCTTGATTGAAAATCTACTAAGATAGAATGCCTCGTAATTATTGTAAAGGGTTGCCGATTCTCGTCGAATAATATACGAGACATGGTTCAGTATTTGGTGCAAGTGTGATTATTCTATGATCAAGCCGACCCATTAAAGCTTTCAGGCATGTTAAAATTTAACCTGGCTTTGCCATTTATTCAGAATCGCAAATAACATTACCGTCATTTTCAATTATAAGATCTTAAAACCTACCTCAAAAGTGAACACAGCCAAGAAGTCAAATATCCCAGTTTCTGCCACGATCGCAACGAGGATCATCATGCTGAAAAGCAACAGCAGTGTTTCCACGTCCAGCCACGAGACGAGCTCGGGGAGAGACGGTCTCTCTCCAACCAGAGCCAGTGCAGCGATGGATGTAGTGGAAACAATTATGGCGGCCATCGTGCGGTTTATTACCTTAAATTATAAATAGGGAAAAGTAAATGAAAATATAGTTTTAGTATATCAATTGCCGAAAAAAATTAAGGGCTTTTTCAATACCGTTTAACTATCACACAAGATGTGATTTTGCTTTTTTTATAGTATAAGGGTGACAGACGAGCACGCAGTTCATTTGATGGTAAGTGCATGCTGTGGCCCATAGACGTACATCTCGATTAAGAATCAAAATGCTAATGCGTTGTCACCACTGAGAACTAAGACGGAGTACCTCGTTTTTAGTAAATAACGACTCCGTTTCTCTACACTCACCCTAACAAACACAGTGATGCTGCTATTTTGAGCTGGTATTCACTTGCCTTATTAGTAAAAAATGATTAAAATAAAGGTTTATTTGAAAAACTTAAGCTTTGGAACAAAGTAAAAGCTGTCTTTAAGAAACTAATCATAATGGAATGATTTCCTCATAACAGCTTCTGAACTCGAGACTTTAATTCTTCTATATGGATATCTACGTGGATATTATTCGTGGATATTATTTCGACAGGCCTGTTGGTCTAGTGGTTAGTGACCCTGACTGCTAAGCCGGAGGTCGTGGGTTCCCACCCAGGACAAATGCTTGTGTGATGAGCACGATCATTTGTTCTGTGTCTGGGTGTAATTTATCTATAATATTTATGTATTTAAAAATATATAAGTATGTTTATCAGTTGTCTAGTACCCATAACACAAGCTCTGCTTAGCTTGGGACTAGATGGCGTTGTGTGATAGTTGTGGAATATTATTATTTTTGGGGTATCTGTATAGTTTTCTCATCTGGTTGGTTTCTATAAATATATAATTATAAATTAAAATGAAAAGATAAATATACATAAATATCAATAAAATAAAATAAATACAAAAAATACACAAATAAATAAAGATCCAACCAGATGGAAGCCCTCGGCAGGGGAGACCAAACGGCCGAGGGTTAGGGGGAAAGGGAAAGAAACCGACGGACGATGCGGGCGGTATCGAGGACCACTGCCTTCTGCATTTGAGCCCGGAGCGGTCCGTCACGGAGTCCCAGTCGCCTCAGATGACCCGAGAGGCTGACTGGGATTAGCCCGTTTGCAGAGACGACTACAGGAATAATTTCGGTCGGCAGACCACCCCACATGTCGGTCACCTCGTGAGCCAGGTCCAGATATTTTGTTTGCTTATCTGTTTCGGCTTTCACGAGGTTCTCGTCATACGGAATGGTAATGTCGACCAAAAATATCCTTGACTGTGCCCGGTCCATCAGCACAATATCAGGCTTATTTGCAAGAATAGTCCTGTCTGTGATGATGGCCCGGTCCCAGTAGAGCCTGGCGCGGTCATTTTCGAGCACGGCTTCCGGCAAGTACTTGTAATACGGCAATTTCCGGTCCACGAGACCGTATTTCAGAGCGAGCGCCTGGTGTAGAATTCTGGCTACTAGGTTGTGCCTGTGCAAGTACTCAGAGTTAGAAAGCGCCGAACAACCGGAGATGACATGTCTAAGTGACTCCCCGGGATGGCGACAAGCTCGACAGACGTCGACGGTGCCATCCTTTAGGATGTATCTCCGATAGTTGTTGGTCTTAATAACCTGATCCTGTATTGCACAGACAAAACCCTCGGTTTCCCCCGAAGAGGTCACCGAAACGTAGCCAGTTGAGGGAAGCGACTGTATCTACGAAGGGCTCATGTAGAACCCTGTAGTACCTCCCGTGGAGCTCCTTCTCCTTCCATACAGTCTCCCGGTCGGAAATGCTAAGCACTGCTGGGTCCTGCCATTGCTCGTTGGCCAAGGATAGAGGGGTAAGCCCTTTATCACTAGAAATGACGTCATTATAGAATGGATCATCCGATCTCGCCAGGAAGTAATGACGGAGGCTGCACACTTCACGATTATGCATAGTGAGCGCGCTTAGAAAGCCACGCCCACCATGCTTTCGCGGCAAGTACAGCCTCATTACCGACGATCTCGGATGATGCATCCTATGGGACGTCATGGTAGTGCGGACTTTTCTATCCAGGGCGTTAAGTTCAGTCTGAGTCCACCTGAGTATGCCAAAGGTGTACATAAGGACAGGCATGACCCAACCGTTATATGCGTGTGTCTTATTCACACCGGACAAAAGGCTATTAAGCACTTTGGTCAAGCGTGCATAAAACACGTCGCAAACTGACTGTTTCACACCAGCCTCATCGATACCGATGTTCTGTGACATACCCAGGTATCGGTATGTTTCAGCCTCGGAAAGGGTCCTTAAGTTGACGGGCATAGATAAATCTATGCCCTCAGAGTTAGCAACCCTTCCCCTCTCAACATGGAGGACCGCACACTTATCCGTCCCCAGCCCCATTCCAATGGAACTGCTAAACTCACAAGTGATTTTTAGCAATTCCACAAGATGAGAGCGACTGGAGGCGAATAACTTAAGGTCATCCATATAGAAAAGGTGGGTCACTTTTGTCCCTCCTTTCCGTAGCTGAAATCCTCTCCCGGATCCCTCCAGTAAGGTACTGAGAGGGTTCAGGGAGAGGCAGAACCAGATTGGACTCAGACAATCGCCCTGGAAGATACCCCTTCTTATCCTTATGTGGTTCTCCGCAGCCATCATCCGCTCATCCAGATGACAAAGGGTCGTACTCCACTGCCCCATACACTGCTCGAGGAAGTCTCTCACTGTACAGTCTATCTTGTACAGCTCGAGGACTCTCTTTAGCCATGTATGGGGCACCGAGTCGAATGCCTTTCTGTAGTCTATCCAGGCGGCGGAGAAGTTCCGACGGTTGCGTTTCACCACTTTGCCAATGACCGCGTCAATGAGGAGTGGTTCCTTAGTTCCACGACCACCGCCCCGACATCCATTTTGAGCGCGTGACACCACCTGATTTAGCTCCAGGTGACGAGTGATTCTCGCGCTCAAAATGGATGTCAGTGTCTTATATATGGTGGGTAGACACGTAATGGGGCGGTATTTGCTCGGGTCTGTGGTAACCTGGTCTTTAGGAACCAAATGAGTGATCCCAGTAGTGAAGAGGCTAGGGAGCGACTTCTGGTTGAGAGCCTCTTGAAACTGACGGGCGAGCACAGCGTGACACACCATGAACCCCTTCAGCCAGTAGTGATGCAGTCCGTCGAGTCCCGGACTTTTCCAGTTCGGGGCTCTACGGACCGCCTCAGCTACGTCATCCGGCGTTATGATGACGGGGTCCATGGGCGTAATACTCGCACACTGACTCGCCACAACTTCCGTCCAAGGGCCCTCGCTGTGGTTTACGGGCTCTGACCACAGGCCACGCCAAAATGCGACAGTGTTAGCCTGATCCGGTCCTGGGCCCGCTCCACATACCTCTGGTCGCTCCAATGATTTGTAGAGCCTCTTCTGATCACTCTGGAAGAGACGATTCTGGTTGAACCGCCTTGACCTCTCGGTAAATCGGCGAATCCGCTTCCCCCCAAGCGGCAATCTTTTGCTTCAGGTCGTCTATGCGCTCCGTTAGTTTCTGCGTGATATCCGGCTGGGACAAACTGATATTTGTCCCAGCAAACGCCATTCTAACGGTGCGCACAACCCTCGGTCTATTATTACCCGACCTGAAGCTTATCAGTCTGCCGATAAGGGCCCTTGCCTTTGCGATACGGTCCTCAATTCTTTTTCTCCAGGCTGGGATGGCGCTACTTTGTTTAGTAGCGCGTCCAGCCATGGGAAGTTTGGCGCCAATAATACGGCAAGCTGCCAGTGCGGCGCCAAAAAGAACTGAGTCCGTCTCGCAAAGGTCCCGGCTGGCTTCCAAATAGGTTACCAGCATTGGGTTAAGAGCCCTCACGACAGCCCGATTTCGCTTGCTTAGGGGTATGCGGGGAAGTCGCGGTCGATTTTCGAGAGGCATGCTGCGCGTTTCTAAAATCGCCTCTTCCAATATACTCCTCATTTGCTCTAGTTCGTGGGAGACCATTTCATCATCGTCCGAATCACCCACAACTGGAAGATCCATGGCGGCTTCTACTCGTGGCAGCTGGTCTGTCGCCTGAGGAGCCTCATCCCCAGCCGTAGCCAATTCATTCGATGAGGGAATGGCCTCACGTCGTAGTCGTTCGAGCTCGGCATCATCGAATATTTTCGAGCGCATGATGTACCGAACTCGGTCTGCCAGGTTTTGTTCCGTGACGGGAATAGACGGCTCCAGCTCAGCAAAAAAGCAATGCATCCGAGCCCGATACGCTATCCCCGCAGTTTCTTCCCCTTTCGCCCTATAGTACGCCCGCATTGCGTTTGCGTTCATATCCCTTGTCCAACGCATGCGGCGCACTCCACCAGCGGCGGATGCCGCTTGCCGAGTCCGAGAGGACCCTGCCGACATCAAGCCGTCTGGTGGGGATGATGGATGCGGGGGCTGTTAGGTGATCTTGCAGCTCCTCGCGCTCGGCTGGCGGCCCACATGCTGCCGCGTCCAGCGCCAGCTCCAGACGCGCCCCGGCGACCCCCAGGCAGCGGCCCTATACATTTTCCAATCTTATCCATCATCCATTTTTGGGCGCCAATTAGCGGGAGACGCCCAGGCCCGGCACCGTTTTATTGTATCATTGTACGGCCGTAAGCACAAACGGGCCTTTGCACCCTGAGTACTGCCGAGGCACGGCGCTCACACCTCTTGGCAAGGCGCTGACTGACTGCACCGACGTAGCAGTTTTGTCACTTAACTGTTTCGTCAGCGGGCGATGGGGTCGTCACTTCCCTACGCCTATTATTATTATTATTATTATTATTATTTTATCCTTTTTACTTTTTGAAAGTCGACTTTTCTTTTTTTAATATAGGATAAGGGTGACAAGCGAGCACACAGTCTACCTGATGGTAAGTGGTTGCTGTTCCCCACAGACATCAACATCTATCCTCGTTTGTGAAACAAAATGCAGATTGTGGTATCAGCCGTCAGGACTAAGATGAAATGCCTCTTTTCCAGTAAAAAGTGTCTCCGGTTCTCTACACTCATCATAACAAACATAGCAGCATTACGCTGCTATTTTACGCTGGTATTCTGTGAGAGCGTGGCCCTTCCCCGGTCGAGCCGACCCATTCGTGTTACAACTATACTATTAGTACAGCTGTAGCATGGCTCTATCACGTATAAAAACTAGATAAGTTAAAATTTTTGACCCTTCTAAGTGGACTAAGTAATATCAAAATCTTAAAGTAATTCAACTAGAATGTCGTCTAAATAGTAACATTAAAAACTTTATCCCCTATTTTTCCACCCTTACGGGTGGATTTTCTCTAAACATGTATTTGGGAACACTCCCTAAGTATAACCTATTACATACCATCACAGCCTATATAAGTGCACTGCTGAACATAGACCTCCCCTATAGATTGCCTCATAGGGGGAATTTTCTGACCATCTCCAGTTTTAGTTACCCTCTGTCACCTTTTACGATACCACGAAACGATATAGGGTATAATACCCATTGTATTCTTACACCGCCACTACACGGCTGTTAAATCATAAAGAAATAAATAAAATCGATTCACAAATATCGATGATATCGGGGCAACAAATATATTATAAAAATAATATACAGTCGAATTGAGTAACTCCTTTTTTGAAATCGACTATAACTTTTTTATAGAATAAGGGTGACAAACGAGCGCACAGTCCACTTGATGGTAAGTGGATACTGTGGCCTATAGACATATTCATTTATCCTCGATTAAGTATCAAAACGCAGATACGTTGTCACCCCTGAGAACTATGAACTGAGTGATGACTGATGAATGAACTGAGAAGAATGGAATGCCTCGTTTCCAGTAAAAAAGAGTCACCGGATCTTTACACTCACCATACGAAACACAGTAGTATTAAGCTGCTATTTTACGCTGGTATTCTGTGAGAGCGTGGACCTTCCCGGGTCGAACCGATCCATTCGAGCTCCAACCATAATATAGCTGTAGCGTGGCTCTACAACGTTATACACGAAGTACGTAATAAAATGGAGACAACAAAAAATAACAGTATCTATACACACTAGCGTGTTTTGATAGACAGGTACACCAGGCCTACGAATAGACGTTGCTATTTTATGGCAAATATTTGCACTGCTAAGCAGGCGGGTTGGCAAACGCAGTTTATTTTATTTTGTATTGTTTTTAGAAAGGTGCTACTGTCCGTCTCCTGTTTTATTGCCGTATTTCGCCTCTTACTCCTCGTAGTTAAAATTTTGAAAAGATTCAAAATCTCACCTCAAATATAATCAATACGTACAATCCATCCAGCAAGAAGCAAGCGTATATGACACCAGTGCTGACATCTAGCGGGTCCGATGTCAAACTCATGGCGAACGCTACGGTTCTATTGGTCTTAGTGCGCATATGGACCGCGTGCGTTGTGTCGTTGGTTGATCGTCCGAATTCAAATTTCAATGCCCTAGGTTCATCTTTATTAAAGTTTAGATCTGGATCCTGCAGGATGATTATTCTGAAGTTTGACGCCTGAAAAGAGAATCTAATGGTACTACTGTGTTTATTGTAATATTTACACAAACTATCCTATCACATGTTACTCTCTCTCTCTCTCTCACACACACACACAATTGTCAATCATTTTAAAGTAGGTAAGTGCTTAGTTTAAGCAATACGTTGTCACCTGAGCCATTGCCATTGGAAATAAACGGTTATTTTATTATTATATTATTACTATTTAGTAACCTTTGACATTTTTTTCTCTCGTAACGAGACATTACATCTTAGTTATTAGAGATGAAAAGCATCAGAATTTTGATTGTTCGATGAAAATAGAATAGATCTAGACGTCTATGATCAACAGCATCCACTTACCATCCTGTGACCTGTGTGCTCGTTTTTCACCCTTACTTTAATCATTATCATCATTCATCATTACAGCCCTTCACAAGTCCACTGCTGAACATAGGCCTATGTTCTTACTTCAATAAAAGAGTTAAATAAATAACTCTTACAGTAAATATTACTTAATCCCGTAATACATATCCCATTTTGATAAGAGACAACTACGAGATATACCAGAAGGATCTTTTGGAGCAGAAAATCCACCTCGTTAAAAAACGGACCGGCGACGGGGAGAAGATACAAAGGTGTGAGACGTCAGTATAACGATTTTTAGCCCGCCTACCAAGAGTGACTATAATATATGTATATTCATTAATGTAACTATCATTTAGCATTTGGCCGCCAACGACGCAAATATGACTTGATCATCGGCCTACAAAAGGCATTTGACGGTAAACTCGATTTTTCACCTTTCAAAGTTTGCAAATAACTGTTAATAAATACGTTGAACAGCCACAGGTAAGCTACATAGCCCTTGGGTGACACTTTTATCGATGCCAAACCGGTCTAAGTAGACCCCATTGATCCTGACAAAAGCACTAGAGTCCCTGTAAAGAGAGCTTATTGCCTGTATCAAACCAGCCCTCAACCTAAATGAGTTCAGTGTTTGCCATAACATAGTCCTGTCCACTCTGTTATAAGCCTTTTCCAAGTCCATGAATGCACAAAACTTTTCTGGTTTTTGGCCGAAAACTTCTCCGCAATCATGCGCATGGAAAAGACTTGATCTTTACACCCCCATCCCCTTTTAAATCCTGCTTGCCATCCAAAATTTTTCCATCAGTTCCTTTCTTTCATAACTCATTCAATTAACACATTGGCATACAGTGTACACACAGTACTAAGCAAGCTGATACCACGGTAGTCTTGACAGTTCAGCTGTGATCCTTTTCCTTTATATAGGGACTATAACTGCCTTACACCAGTCTTCCGGTACCCTCCTTAATTTTCAACATAAATTAAACAAGGTTTGCACCACTCCCTCCCTAGCCCTTAGCATCTCGAGTGATACTTTATCACACCTAGCTGCCTTACCGGCTTTCATACTTTTCATTGCTTTAATTATTTCATCTACACTTATTTCCCTGCCCCTTTCCACTTCTTTCAGAATTTCTAGTTCACTTATTTCAGACGACTTTTCACTCATAAACACGCATTCAAAGTATTCCTTCCATCTCTTTATACTAGAAATTTCGTCAATCAGAATAAATTCATTCTCATCTCGTATACCATTCATTCTTAAATTTCCCCCGGCAGTTCTTTCAAGTTTCCAGAACATTTTAATATTTGCCTGGACGTTATCAGTTATTATTTTATCATTCTTATCCGTTCTTTCTTGCTTTTTCCTTTCAACTATTTCTTTTACTCTCTTATTTAGACGTCTAAAGTCTGACTTTTTTCTTTCAATCTCATTATTCATACAGCAACCAGTAAATCTAGATATGCTCTCTTCTTTGCTTCAACTTTCATCCGTACCTCATCGTCCCACAAGAACATATTATTTTTCCTTTTATTTGTTCTCTTACTTACACCTCATACTTCGGTGGCTGCATCCACTAAACCTTTCTTAACATTATCCTACACAGTCTTCAAGTCTAAATCATTCATACACAATTCATTCAAACACCTAGTACTTTCCCTCAAACTACATTTATATTTCTCTTTCACATCTTTATCTTGTAACTTCTCTATTATTATACGCTGTAACGCAGTGTTAGACACATATGTAAGTACGATGCCGCCAATGCTTGAATAGACCATTAATTCCACATAAGACTGAGTAGCGATCGGTCCCTACGTTGGACCCCCGGTAAACCCTTGTGTCTACGAATGCACTCCTGATTATTTCATCCACAATTTTGAAATCTATGATGCTTCTATCATCACCTCTTGTGTATACATGTGAATCTCCTTATGACGAAAGAAAGTGTTCGTCACAAAAATATTTCTCATTTATACTTTAATCACCAAACGTTCGCAATATACTTTCATAACCGGGCCTCTTCACCCCAACCCTTCTATTTAAGTCTCCCAACATAATAATATTTACATTTTTCTTACATTTCATTAAAACCATCCTTACCATGTCCCAAAACTGCTTCTGGATATAAGTGGGCTTAGACATGTCTGGGGCATACACCCCTAGCACAAACAGCTTCTTTAGGCCCACTTTTCCACATATTGACCCATTCTTTCTGAAAGGAATATATCGACTCCCTGGCATGCCCACTCGATCGCGTTTACACCAGACCAATACGCCGTATACATGCCATGTGCAGTGGCTTCTTTTCCCTTTCGTTTTCGTGTCTTTCCGCTTGTATGTTCATCATTTCGCATACTTCATTCGTCTAATCATTCATTACTCCACATACATTCAGCGTAGCCAGACGGGCTTCCGCAATCCACTCTTCGCCCCTCCGGAAGATAGGACGTGACGGATGGCGAACCTCGTCACCGGCTTTACTCTCTGAGATTATTCAAACCCCTGCCCCATTAAAGAGGCGCCGGGAACTCGGGGCCATTTGTTTTATTTTGTGCCACATGGTGCGAAACTAGGGGGGTGGTGGACTTTACGCCGCCACCATACGCCGAGTCTATTCTTTCGGCTTTGTCGCTCGTTTAGCACCACTCGGGGGACACGTGTAAGGTGGGCCTAGGGTAGGCCATCATTGAAGCCTACGGACGCGAGCGACTCATCCATAAAACTGACTATAATAATGTCCTCCAGACCGAATTTAGTGCGTCATCGGTGCAGAACAGTATTATAGTGCCCAAGTATATGCACTGGTGTACTTTCTATTGTCTCACTCACATAGTTCGATGGAACGGTAAACTGACACGATCGGAAAGAGATCAGGCGCAGGACCAACGGCTTTAAGTGCTATCCGAGGCACGGGGGTGAGACACCGCTAACTTCCAGACTCCGGACAGCTACTGAGAATTTCTTGGTGAAAAAACTCAATAACTGATATTTTTTGGCCCGACCTGGGATTAGAAGCCGGGAGCCATCAGTTGCACTACTATAACCACTAGACCGACGCGGCAATCTAAGAGTGACTATATTATGTAACTAGAGGGCCATAAACTCGTACAGCAGTGGATTAGAGTTCAATAGATTTATGTATTCTCTGTTTTCACCACGTTTTTACTATCCTGCTTTCGTGTACCTACGTCCGTGTAAATTCGACGCGGGAATTTATTAATTGATTTAAAACTAACTGTGTACTAGACTTGAAATATTGAACATAAACCAGAATCGTAGGATAACGTAAGAATACGGTGCGTATTTATTTCTTTGTGCGTACCTATGTCACCCACGGCTCAAAGCAAACCGGAATATATATATATATATATATAGAATATAATAAATTTAGGATAAACTAATTATAATAATTATTGATATAGAATTGGAATACGAATGATAATTTAAATAGGAGTGGAGAAAGTTATGTAGAATATCACAGTTATACTTAGAATCTGTCAAACTAAAATAGATATTGCGTTACCAGCCAACATAAACTGTAAAATAGATCATAATTAAATAATATAAGTTATATAACATAAGTTCTCACGCCTGCCAACCAAAAGGGGTAGGCATAGAATATGGACTTCCATTCGGTACGATCCTGACACACCTCTCTCGCTTTCTTCACATCCATACATCTACACATACATGCTCGTATATTAAAAACAGCTGAGAAATATGTATAATGAAAAAGTGTATAAGAATCTAATTTCAGTATTTATTTATAGGTTTTATACTTCAATCTGCTAGAACATGATAGAAAGATGACGCTAAATATTTTTTTCCTTCTATTCGATTGTCAACTCCAAGTTTAATTATAAACTTTCGCTAAGCATCTTAGATATTACGGAAAACGAGTGGATCGTTTTCTCGATGGTGAAATCTTTACAACTATAAGTTGTTCTAGTGGAAAACAAGAGAACCTAACAGTAAGAGAAGGTAAACATAGCTTCATTATCACCTTTTCTATTAGCATAGAGCTATTATCAGTTATTGGCCATTTCTCCAACCAAACAATCAACTTCTCCTTCGTTTCCATTTCGCTCGAGTTCATTTTTATCTCCGCCTGCTCCGAAAGAAATGGTCCCGATATCCTCACTAGTATCGAATGTATTTCAGACGCATTGATGGTGTAATCTGAAATTTTGACGTGAGTTATTCATATTTAGCTGGAAGGTTCTAGGAATATTTTTTCACTGGCCGACACGATAACGATATATCGTCGCTAATACAGGCTCACCGATATCGGTGCACTTAAGTGTTCGAAGGGGTATGAATATTCCATTGACCGACGTAACATCAATATATCGTCGCCAACAGGTTAAAGGCGCCGACATGTTGGTACCACTTTCGCTCACCACAGAATTGTCCCGATAGAATAAGAATAAGAATGTGTGACATAAATATACAGATAAATGATGTTTATGATATTCATTTCATTTATAAGCTCGTCTGACATTCGCTGTTGGCCCTCACCTCCAAAGAGTAATATTTCAAATCACTCTATTAAGCTATAAAATATACTTTTTTTGCTTTTACATTAACATATTATTAAATTGAACCATCAATTAATACCTCTAATTTAAAATAAACTTTCGGTAATAAAAAAAATAATTTTGAACTAACTAAAAAATCAAAAACTATCGAAATTAAAATAATATGCACCAAAATAGTAGTATTTATTGATAGATCAATTTCATAATATGTTATTGTAAAAAAATTGTAAAATATCAGTGCCATAGGCTTTTTATCCTGTTACAGTAAAAAAATCACTCTGTATAAATTATTGGCTATCATTTTTCAACTTCTTATAAACGAGTTGTAGATTATAACCCCACCTGGTGGTAAGTGGTGATGCAGCCCTGGAAAGGAAATCTCACTGTCTTAGTCAGTTCAGTCTTGTATATAAAATAAATACAATGGTATACGTAGTTTGTAAGCGAGGTAGGAACGTTCTGTCTTATCGACACTGAATGCAGATTTACGCAGGACAGGATTAAAGTGCACGAGTTTGCACAAGCACAGGTGTAATCTCTATTAACTCCCTATCGACGACCAACCAACACGAACGGAAACGGATCAGGATTAGGACCAACAGCTAACGTGCTCTTCGAGGCTGACATGATCAATCGACCAACCATGCAGACAAGAGAAAGAGGGAAATTCATCAGGATCAGATTTATCCCCACGCGCAGCAATGAAACTATTATAATACGTGAGGGTAATATGACCACTTTCTTATAACTTAAAAACTGCTGCCTTGTTTGCATAATGGCTTTGTGATACGATAGCTCTTCATTGGTCAATCAAATAATAAAAAGGGTCAAAAGAGCGATGCTTTATCGAGGCCATTTAGACAGTCGAAATTATAGTAAATATTTTATAGTCGGTTTTAGTATGGTGTAGTGTAGCTAGTTTTTTAAGTAGATTTTTCGAAATCTTCCTAATTATTGCCAAAGCTTGTTTGCTATTTTTTTCTTAATATATTAGTTATAGTATACGAATTTGTGATTTCGTCTGTGTTCTTCTCTTAGTTTTGGTTTCATAGCGCGGCAAAGCTTAAGTTGACTATATTATCCTCACGTATCCTATTATTATGAAAACGTCTCGCAATAGCAACTGTCGCTTAAGTATCGCAGTCACTGCAACGGGAGTCGGTTATCGACGTATAAAAGCACAGTTTTGTAGTAAAAGGCTCGCCTGCACCCTCTTTTCCCAAAAGAGGGTCGCTCCCGATACGGCATAAGAAGCTTAAATAGCCAGTTGCTAGTCCCCAAAGGCGGTTTTTAGAGGGTATCACTTAGGTTCCCCACTTAGGCAGTGAGTCCCTCATAACCACGATAGACCGGCTATCGTGGTATGCGTAATGCATTTTCCGCCTCCCTACATAAAGGGTAGTCCTTTCCAATTGCTTCGGGCGCAAAAAAAAAGTAAAAGGCTCGCGGCTGAGATCGCAGGGTGAGACACGTGGCAGCCATCTTATAGTTATAGATCGATTTTTGAATAACCCGGTTTTTATTAAAACGCTTTCGGGTATGTCTGTTCGGGTTCCCGATGAACTAGAGACTTGACAAAAAGCGTGGTACGAATCTTTTTTTAATTTTACTTCTTTATTATTTTGACCACTGGTTGAGTTTATCGACCCTACTTTTTATCAACTCTCGCCGAACGGACTTTAGTTATTAAAAAAAATCTCATAGTAGCCTGCGAAATTTAGGCTATTTTTTACTGGTATTGCATGACAACATACTCTTAACTTCTCCCGGGGTGATGGCGGTGTTCTTGTAAACTTCCTTCTTTTCATTGAACATTAAGAATACGACTGTGAAAAATATCCAGCATCCCAGCAATAGAGCCATCTTTGTATAATATTTCGCCGTCTTTATCTGGAATGAAGAAAGTATTTAAATTAATAATATCGTCATCCTTTAAATATAATATACTGCACGACAGAGTAGCCCTTAACAAGACTATTGCTGAATATAAGCCTCCCCAAGTTATGCCATAAACCACTAGAATCATCTGCATTTATCGACCTTCTGCGTATCTTCCAAAATCATTACTCCACCTAGTGGTGCTCTGCACTTATCCATACGAGACTAATATTCGAGAACCTATCATCCCGATCACTTATCAATTCTTCTGAGTTATACGGCCGGTTAATTTCGTCAGGCGTTTTTTTAAATCCCCTACTATTTATCCTCTCGTCTGTCCAAAACCTTCTAAAGGTCGCTGTTAAAAAAGTACGTGTCTGTCCACAACCTTTAGAAGGTTGCAATTTACTTACAAATTTCAGACACGAAACAGCCGTAGTAAATGTATCTATATCTCCCTCTAACTCGTATTTTATACCAATAACTTACTTATCTCGGTATGGAATTGTCGCTATTGAAGTACAAAATGTGCCTTTTTTTGTGCCTGTTTCGGGTCATCTTAAGTGGCCCACATTATTGTCGAGCTTATGGTTTAAAAAAATTTACGCAAAGTTGTGTTATTTTTAATTAATTATTGTAAATAAAATAAATATTTATTGAAATAGTTGTTGTTTTACATTTTTTATTCACCAAACTGGAAAAAAATCGCTTTTAGCATTTTTACCACGGAATTTAAAAAAATATAAAAAAGGTGAATGTACACATTTACAAATATTCTATTAGCCTACTTAACAATAATTCTAATAACATATTATTTTATAGTTTACATTCCTAAGTATTAAGATATAGCCATTTTAATGACACGCGCCACGTAGGCAATAAATCACTCGTTTAGGGTTGGACAGTATACGCCAAAGCGACCATTTGGGCCGGGACAGTTGAGAGTATACGCCAAAGCGACCATTTGGGCCGGGACAGTTGAGAGGATACGCCAAAGCGACCATTTGGGCCGGGACAGTTGAGAGGATACGCCAAAGCGACCATTTGGGCCGGGACAGTTGAGAAGGTATAGGCTTTATTTAGAATGTACCATCGGTTATATAATATAGCATTTAATATATATGCGTTATTTAGTTGCCATATACAACAAGCTAGGCAAGGGAGTTGGTAGAACCGAAAACATCGCACTGGTAATACTGCTTCTTCCGCACTGGCAATAAACCAGTCTGTTGAATTTGAGTCCGACATTTTTGGGTGAATAATAACAAATTACCAGGTGCTCGGTGGTGATGGAAAACATCGCGACGAAACCTTTACATCAGGGAAATAAAAATATTTCGAAACTATATGACAGGAAAACAACACGACGGCCAATTTTTTTAGAAATTAGCGATTTTTAGGTATTTTTTTTTAAATTATTGGTGCCAGTTTGAATTCGAAATGTCTGCCTTAAGGTATATGATTAGTCCCTATGCTAGCATGGCTCGTAAGCCCGGAAACTCTTAGGAGTTTTTTTTTACCACATCCTTAAAAAGAAAGCGTTTTACTGAGGTTTGGAATAAAAGAGAATTTTAAGGAATCGGTTATCCTGCCAAGTTGCGAATGTCGATACTCTACCATACTCACCCCAATGCAATGTTCCCTTTATAATCAGTGTGGTGACGGGTAAGGGTATCCGTCACCCCATTTCATTTAGGGGTGTTCTAAGAGCTGACCATGAGAAATATATAAAAATAGCCAGACATAAAGCCAAAAGTCTCAGACAGCAGCGTCAAAGGTGCAAGACATCTAACACTGCAGTCGTCGTTCCGCTTGCCGCACGTGACGGTCTAGGGATACAAAACAGCACAACCCCACAAAAGAAGAGACCTAATGATTTCTTATAGTTACCCGAATACTACTTATTAAAACAAATTTTAAGGTATTATCGCGTTTAATTTTAACCTTTTTTAAATTCCTGACGTTTCAGGCACTTTCCAGCACGGGTCATGGGAGAGGACTGAGGTGTTTGACGTCCCGATGTCACAGTTAAGGAAGGCTACCTTCAACTTTTAAATATTAATGTTTGGTCTCCTACGCAGAACGAGCTTACAGTATCTTGAAGTCGTGCAGAAGTATGCTCGGGTTTTGATTTAAATTTATTAATTATGGGATCCTAGGCAGATGGTAGCACCCAGCCATCTTCTCTATTGAAATTGGGATGTTTTTTTTAAATTTCAATAGCCTCGCTAATCATGTTTGGTGGGGATTGGTGTTTTTAACGAGGATTTGTGATCTATCAAATCTTATATAATGGTTTGGACGATCGTGAACATGTTGACATAGTGCAGGCTTCCCGAAGCGTACATTCTTCACATCAGCAATATGTTCTTTTACGCGGGTTTTTATGGATTTTTACATAGCGCAAACTAAAAGAAAAATTAACAATTAAAAGTTGAAGGTAACCTTCGGTAACATTGAAATCGGGGCGTCAAATATCTCAGTCCCCCGCCCCCGTGACCCGGGGTGCTGGAAAGTGCCCGAAAAGTCGAGAATTAAAAAAATAAAATTAAACTCGATAGTATACGTAAAATTAGTTTTGTTTAAGAAGAGGCCTATGTCCAGCGGAGCATTTTACAGTCTGATGCAAAAAAAATATCTTACCTTCGTTTGTGATCCACTGGCCGGTTGGACGCGGCTGAAAGTAATTGTCAAGGTAAAAAATTATTTTCTATCAAACATGGATATAATTTTTTTTTAAATTAAGAATAAAATTACAAGAACGTACGTATCACCCTTATGCTCCAAAATCTGTATCGCGGCACCACCATCATTGTTGGTACAGTCGTTTGTGATTTTTTCTTCAGTCCCCGCGTAGTCTTTGCCGTCAAGTAGCGGCGCTGAAAAAACCAGTGGCAATCGTTTCGCTCTGCGTTCTGAACCATTCTTCTGGTTTACTGGTCGAAGTTCTGATTTACCTGAATAACAAGTTTAGTTGTTTAGTCGCAATAACAATTCATAGGCATAGAAAGATTAAATAAGACTTTTTATCGTCGTATGGTGGCGGCGTAAACACATCTATCACCAGATTTTGACCCGTGGGTTGTTCAGCAGTGGATTTTTAATGGTCTCGAACGATAATGATGATGTTTTCTTATGTCAATGCGAATACTATACATTATTTTGAAAAAATACCTGCAATGTTAACATTAATAATATTCCCTATTCCCTTCACCCACTTTATAAGCTCAAAATCCTTGTGTTAGTAGTGGTTCACAACAGTTTTCGAATGGCAGATTCGTACCCACGACGCTGTGAGTTCGCAGTCCACTGCCATTAGGCCTCTATCGCTTTAATATTCATGATACTCTTTTTTACGGATTCTATTGCGTTAAATTTTTTTATAATTTATTTATAGAAGTGTGGGGTGACATATAAACATATCCCGCTTGATGGCAAGTGGATGATATATATCTTCATCTATCAAATCATCTATTCAAAGCTAGGCGCAAGAAAGAACGACGAGCTGAAGGTAGGGAAATTTGGGATAGGGCAACGGAACCCAAGGGGCCAGCAGCTGGCCGAGTTCATGGAGAAAGAGGGACTCTTTATGATGAACTCTTTCTTTCAGAAGCGGCCCTACCGAAAGTGGATCTGGTCAAGCCCGGAAATATCGACAAAAAATAAGATTGACTTCATTATGGCGACAGTGATCGCAAAGGTAAAAACTGGCAGCGATCACGGAATGGTTTAAGGCACACTGAGCTTAAACGTTAAGTTTGAGAGGTATCGACTATTGAAGTAAACGCTGTGTCTTTCCTGGAATATTGGTGTTGGAGTAGTGGTGCCGGGAGTAGTGGTGCTGGGGTTAGTGGTGACGGGATTGGTGCACGCAATTGGGGGAGGGCGGAAGGTGCTCTTTAATCTAGGTAAGACACATCATTGTATTTAATTGATCGTTTTGCAAATTAACTATTAATATCTTTATTATAATGGATTTCCGCAAAGTAACGCCTGATTCTATTAATTATATTTGCTTTTAGCTACTGGAAGCATTCTAATAACGATTTTTTTTAATTTATATAGCCTCACGAATCATCCATGATAGGCATTGTTTTTTTTTTTGCGCGTATTTGTAGTGTATCTAGGGTTGCCAGCCGTACTATATCTAATTTATAGTATCGTACTATATTTCAGTAAATTTTTTTTTTATAGAAGAGGGGGCAAACGAGCATGTGGCTCACCTGATGTTAAGTGACTACCGCCGCTATATTATTTTTACTGTATTATTTTTCTAATATATACTAATTGTAGTATATATTAGAAAAATAATATAGTATGAAAAATACTACATTTTTATCCCTAATTCAACTGTCGCGCTTTTTTACATTGACTGTAATCGGAAGTCTGGAACAAGTATGTTTAACGTAAAGAATTTTTTCCATCATGAATGTAAAATTGAAATTAAAAAGAAAAAGAGCATGTATTAAATGAATTAAAAATTAATTGTTAATTTATTTTATTATGAACCTAAGTTGCTCAGACTCTAATAATTATTTCAAAAGTAATGTAGAATGTAAGGTGGTTAGATTATTAATGGCCAAAGCAAAGAGCTATAAGAAAGAATTATGGAAAAATACATAAAGATTAAAATAAATCCGTACTTTTTTCTCCTGAATTTTGAATTTTGTTTCAAGCATCTTTTTTCGAAAAAATACTATATTTGTTCAAAAAAAAGATAGCAACCCTAAGTCTACCATGCCTGACGCTAATAAAGTCTAAATATGTTTACAGACTGCATAGTGTAACTCTGGAGCGCCAGATAGTAGCAATTAATTTATTTTGAACATATACATTCAAAATAAGCGCTGCTTCTGTTCGACTACGATTTGATGAAAGAAGACATAGACATAATAGACATAAACACTCACGCCTGTCACCCAGAGGGGTAGGCAGAGACTACAGACTTCCATTTGGCACGATCCTGACACACCTCTCTTGCCTCCTTCACATCCATACACCTACGCATACATGCTCGTCGGTTAAGGGTACTCCTAATTTGGCCCGTTTTCAATAAATCGCCAATTTGGTCGATAAAGTTTCGCCTAGGACGTCCCTTTCCGACTCTGCCATTCACTTCTGCACCATAAATTTTCTTTGTCACTCTTTCCTCATTCATTCTTTCCACATGACCAAACCACCGAACCATTCCTTTCTTAATCCTGGTCACAACATCATCTTGCAAACCACACTCTTCTCTTATTACACAATTTCTTACGTCATTCAGATTCAGCCCTAACATGATGAAATAAATTAACTTATATAGCGTTTTAGTATTGAAGTAAGATTTTTTACTACTTTATTTCGTCGTGTGGGTTTCGTAAGAGGTGGCATAAAACATCACGGCCTCTGATAAAAAGCGGTATCATCAACTAAAACTAGATATCATTTTTTATACCCCTTTAGATAGGGACCTATTATATCTTGATTCTTTGTTTATAATGGATTGATAGGTATGGACAAAAGTGTTGTTCGATTCTTCATAGTGATTAACTCAAATAAAAATTAGAAATTAATTGGAAGGGTAGGTTTTCTGCAAATTTATGTAGTAACATCCATACAGTTTAAGGTATTTAATAAAAAAGAATCATTTGAATCGGTTCAATTATTTCCAAATCAGTGATCAATACATAAAAATATACGAGTCGAATATACGAACTTCTCCTTTTTAAAACCCGGTTAGAAACAAACTCGAATTACCCAATAAAGGAGGCTATATTTATTTAGCAGTTTGTTCAAATTCAGCGCAGAATTTTTCATATTTTGCTCGCATATTAACATAGTCTCCCTATATGGAGTTGTTAATGTACCAAAGAACAACGTTTCCAATTATAATTTTTTTCGGTCTAAGTTTGGTCACCAAGAATTGAAGTAATTTATTTGAAAATGAAACCTTAAGATTTATTTTTCTTGTAAAGTTTGCGAAATCGGTGCCCTTAGCAAAATCTTTTTAAACTTACGCTTTCGTATCGTACTCGATTAAAATTGTATCATTTTTTTACCAATATAAAGTTAAATTATAAGGACACAGCCCGTAATTTATTTTCAAAAAAATTGTAAATCCTTAATAAAACTGCAATAATGTAACCCAAAGAAAAGAAGCAATATTTAGCCTATAATATTAATTATTTGGCGTGCACTGAGAAAACTATAGATGATACATAAAAAATATGTACAACATCACACAACTCATTATTTCCTACAAAAAAGTCAGCGTGGGAATATATCTAAATGTTTTTATAGAATAAGGGTGACAAACGTGCACTCAATTCATGTGATGGTAAGTGAATGCTGTGGCCCATAGACATCTACATTTATCCTCGATTAAGAATCAAAACGCAGATGCGTTGTCACCCCTGAGGACTAAGATGGAATGCCTCGTTTCCAAAAAAAAGGGTCTTCGGATCTCTACACTGGTATTCTGTGAGAGCGTTGATCTTCCGCGGTCGAGCCAACCTGTTCATGCTACAACCATTATATAGCTGCAGTGTAGCTCCACCACGTATAACATCTAAATATCATAGTTTAAGTCACAATAGTAGCTTTTGTCTTCTAAAATTTAATTAGATCGCCGGTTGAAACAAAAGTTGGTTACATTCTTTAGTTTTATTATAATGAAATAGTTAAGAAATAATTTATATTTCATTTTATTTTGGCTGTACAGTTCAAAATTTTAATAAAACTAAATTTAAAGCAAAAATAAACCGATAAATGATAAAAAAAACGTTCATATTTTGTGGTTGACTGCGCGAAAACTATAAATGATATCGCTTTTGTATGTATAAAAGTTTGATAGAAAATTTATCAAGGATCATTTCGTACCTTCAGACTTTTCATGTACCGTGTACAGTAAGGTATCTTTAAAACTAAAAAACAACGCGTTTCGGGGCACTTTCTGGTGCGAGGGGTTGTGATGTTTACCCGGGACGGGGATGGAGAATGGACAAAATTTAACTTTGCTGTATAACGTACATACGCCGATAGACCAAAGCACATCATTAATTTTGCCACATTTTGAACTAAAATGATTGAACTAAATGAGTGAGGTGCGCCATGTCATGTCACGCGGCTCAGACATATATTAGACGTATGTTGTAAAAGTTGTATTTATTGTTTAAATATTTTTGGTTCCTCTTTATATATATAAAGAAATACCAAAAATATTTGAACAGCATCCCAAGCGGACGTTCATGGAACAATGTTTAGTCTTGCAAAGTCACTCAGTCAGATGGCGACACGAATTCGATGCGATAGAAAACTCACATGCTCCGTAGGTAACGACATTGAGTTAATATCCAACGTAATTAGATTCATAAATATCATTGTTTACGTACTTTAGTAATTCGTGTCGTGATACAGATATAAAGAAGAAAATAAGATAGAATGAGATAATGAGTAAGTTATTAGCTTCATTATCTTATGATATAATATAGTATTGTATTCATATATTACGAGCAAATGTAGATGAGCTTTGATTATATACCTGTCTATATAAGTAGACGAGCCTGCGGCTCATCTGATGGTAAATGACTACCGCCGACCATGAACAACTGTAACACAGTAGTAAAACGCACAGTGGTGGACTGCCAAGCTTCCAGACTGTGTGGATGGAGTTGTGAGTTTTGTCAACATGTGAGTTAGTGAATGAAAACTGGAATTATGTCTCTGCTGCCCATCTTCTGTCTTGTCCCTCTGTACCACACACTCGCAGCTATTATAATTATTGTTACTTATGTCTGTTAATTTATCTTTATATAAGACAAGTGTTTACGCCAAATTGTGGCGACTTGAAACTTGCAAGACGCGCGTCTCGGGCGAGGAATTGGGTTGCGGGGGGGGGGGGGGGTTCGCTTTTCGGTTGTACGCGACGGCCGTGTCGATTAGAGGTCGGGCGTTACGTAAGAATCGTTAGGTCGCGTTACGACTACCTCCTTTGTGTTGTATTATTTTGTAAGTATACGTGACAGCGACGCCTTCTTTGAGTTTGAGTGATTACTTTATCTTCGATTGCCTTTAATTTGCGCCGACGAGTGGCTTGTGTAGTTAATATTGTACGAATGAATTTTGCTTTGTCGTGTGGAACGCTAAACTTTGTGATCCGGGTGGAGATCGCGTTCGATTATAGTTTGTGCTAAGTGACGTTAGACTTGAGTTCCGATAGCGGGAACCCCCACTGGAGTGATTGCGCCTTGTGGAGGAGTCAACGCATGTGGTTATGCTATTTGATTACATCGGTGAAGTCAGGTTACATTACACACCTTTCTACACCACTCACACATACCATTTACTTGCCCCTGAGGACACCTTGTGGTCGACCCTACCTCCGGAACTCGGTAAGTTTGTGTTTGCTTATACAGCTATTATAATAATTATCCATAGGCCATTTAGGCCCTCCCCTCAGTTGCTCGTTGAGTTGGTTTACTATGAACCCTAGCTCAGTCGACTTTTGTCGGGGCAACTGAGGGCCGTAACAACAAGTCATATCTATCATGACTTACTGATTAAAGGAAGAGTGGACTTATCCTAATACAGGTTTTTCAAACTTAAAAGGGTGAGATCCATATCTAACGTCGTAAATGAGACTTGTGTTATGAATAAATATTTCTGTATTTTGTATAATATCATCAGTAAATCTAGCTGATAATTTCAATGAAAAATATCACATACCTATATTCTCGTACATATTTCTGAAATTCTTCAACTCTGGATCATATTTCACTTCCTCTGGCAGGCCCACCCATAGTTGCAACGTATCAAGAGTCACTTCACCAGAAGGCACTAGTGAGTAGCTGCTCCGGGTCATCTCATGACTTGAATCTTTCTTCGAACCTTTTGAGGCATTCCATAGCCTCTCCATTTTAGTTCCAAGCCCTAATAACTGCGCCTATACCGATTACCACATTAGTGCTTACGGTTTATCTGTAAAAGGATTTTTTTGCATTTAGAAGTTGTTATTTATTGCCTGAAAATATGGCCGCTCAGGTTTTGGCTTGGGTAGAGAGATATTAGGAATTTTCTGCTGTAAATTAATAATTTTAAAAATAGTGGATTATCTAACGCCGTAATTGCTGTATATTGTTTATTTTATAGAATAAGGGTGACAAACGAGCACACAGTGCACCTAATGGTAAGTGAATGCTGTGGCCCATAGACATCTAAATTTATCCTCAATAACGAATCAAAATGCAGATATGTTGTCACCCGTGAGAATTAAGATGGAATGCATCATTGTATGCTAACTAATAGCGGAAGGTTGCAAATTAATCAATATCTTTATTATAATTTATCTTTTTACGTAAATAATTTCGAGTAATATATTTTGAAATAATTGTGATTTTGATACTGCCGACATTCGCTCTTCTCATTCGTAATCTAATTTTAATTAAAATAAGTCATCGACTAAGTTATTGATGACGGTGCCAACTAGCCTATTGAACAAAAGGGGCTTGACCAGGCGAGACATTTTATAGTAAAAATTAGGAAAATTAAAAATTTTGTACAACCAACTTCAATATAAATAAAATGAGAACGTCAACAATATATTTATAGTCAATTTATTACGCATTATTAAGGATAACTTAAAAACTACAGGTCAGAACTTAATCAAATTCATACAGGACCACATGAGAAGCATCAGCTTTCAAATAAAAAAGAGTCATTAAAATCGGCTCTCCCAGAAAAAAGTTATGAGGTAACGCACATAATAAAAACATACAGCTGAATTGAGGAATTCCTCCTTTTTGAAGTCGGTTAAAAAGACTGAACGATATTTTAATTGTCAAAGATAACCATCATTTACTCTATCTTCAGCCTATCCACAGCTAAATAAAAACTCTAGCAATTTCAGAACGTTTCCTCTAATAGACACTCATAAAGATTTATTGATTGATAATGATCCGTGGTAGCTCAAAGGCTTAGCGCTAGTGTTATCCAAAATCGGTCTTGATTTTTCTTAAATTCATTTATTATTAAAAATACAAAATTTAGTTTTTAAATATACATATTCCCACAAAACTGCTTACACAGTTTGTCCGTAGGAACATTTGAGTCTCATTTACATGATATATAATATTAATACTAAGCACTGAGACTTGCCAATAAATATTTCTTTAATTTATTTTTAAATATGTTTTTTACTGGTTCACGTCGAATGTCCTCAGGCAAACTATTGAAAAATTACGGTAGTCGTTTCTTTAAAGTTCTATCCCCGAAGTAGTTATTTACTTTTGGTACAACAAATTTGCCTGCAGACACTGGCCGTATACCCTGACCATGCTTGACCAGTATTAGAGTACGGTCTCAACAGTTGTAATTGTTTATGGCAAGTAATTATTTATGTTTTAAACTAACTGAGAGTATTTTGCAGATTTTAAATAGTTTTTTGTAATCGCCTCTACAAATAACTTTAGTTTTTTATTAACAAGTAACTTTAAAAATCTAATTTTTAATGCTTCAAGCTTATCAATGTAGGTTTTAAATGTAAGACCATAACTGTCAATAGCGTATCCCAAAATCGAATCTACCAATGAAAAATATAAGCATTTTAATGTAGCAGAAGGAACTTTAAAACTTAAGTGATAAAATTTGCTTAGAAGTAATCTTAACTTATTACATACATAATCTACATGGCTGAACCACGAGGCGTTAGTTTCAACTTTAACACCGAGGTAGGTTACACAATCGACTTTTTTCAATATAATTTTTATAATCACATCGACAATTATTTAGACTATTATGGAGGCACTCAAAGTTATGAGTATACATTTGAGGAGACGAGTCAGTAGGACGTAGATAAGGCGACTGAATGATAAGATACTTGGTTTTATCTGAGTTTAAGACGACTATGTCTTGCTGTAATAGGTGACATGTCTCCATGAGATTAGTACCAGCACGTAATATACATAGGTCATCTGTGAACATGTATGAAGAGCTATGCTGAAGTACGTCATATAAGCTGTTAACATGCAGTAAGTAGCAAATAGGCCCACATCCCGAGCCTTATGGCACCCCGCACCTCACCTCAGTCGCCTCACTAAACGTGTCACCAACCTTTACACGGAAAATGCGTGATGCAAGATAGTCACGGAACCACTGGTTTAACGGTTGTCCCACGCCACATTCGTCCATTCCATTTAAGAGTGTTTCTGTTTCTAAGGTATCAAATGCTTTTTTGAAATCGTAAAAAATAGCAACGACAAATTTTTTATCTCCTAAATATGAGTTAATTTCGTCAGTAAATTTTGATAATAATGTATTCGTACTGTTAAGAGGCCGATCCCGTTTGACTTTTAAAAAAAACACCAAATAAACCTAAAGGTTTATTGTAAAAGTTCACACACCAAATTAATATAGTCCCTGACTTCCGAACTCTAATACGTCTAGGAATCTATGTCCGATCTACCCGGGGCTCTGAGTCTAAGTGATCATTAAAAATGGAATAAAAACGAACATGGAAAGGAACAATATAATTGCTGACTATAGCTATATTAAGGAAAAGTACCGTTTGATTAAATAAATGCTTACTAATATTTTATTGCCTTGTAAAATGGGATATTACAGCCCCCCCCTTTTGACTGAGCTTTTTCTAAATTAAGATAAAGCGAAGATTCGAAATAGAAAAGCGATTAGAGGTCGGAAGACATTACAAAATATGAAGATAGGAAATTAAAAATTGTAGTAAAATATTGCAAATCAAACTCATAACAATATAAAAACTTTCGAACTAAATTTTACATAAAGATACAATAGTATTATTCGTTAACTAACTAAGTTATACAAAAGAGACAGAGTAAAATTCAAAAAATAATCAATTTAAAATTAAGTAATAAAATTATACAAAAATGAATTAGTAAAATATAAAATTAAAAGTATTTGGAGCGAAATAGTAAAATTGGAAATTAACTTGTATTAAACAAGGTAATTAATAAATTGTAATTTCAATTACAGTTACATAAATTGCATTGAAAATAGTAAAATATAGCAATTACAAAATATAAAATGACAGAGTAGAAATTAATTGTATGACAATAAAAACGATTATTTGTGTTAACACAAAATATTTAAAACTAAAATTGAATAAAATTAGAAATTAAGATTTCTTCGAGAGGAAGAATGAACCTTGTGTACAGTTTGATAAGGCTTATAGTTAGTGCAATTTGGTAAAGATTTTAGTGAGATATTATCTTCTTCAGATGTCGATTTATCGGTCATCTCAATTGAATTTGTAATTTTAGAATTGTGTTTCAATGACTTTTTATTATTACATTGATTAAATATTTGTATACAATATGCACTATTATAGTAACGATTTCTGCAGCATTTAAATAATTTATAGGCAAGGTATAAAAATGTAGTACTGTGTAGCCATATTTAATAAAATGTGATTCTTTTTGAAGTTAATTCAAATTATAAACTATCCAGTTCATGATTTGCATATTTGATAGTTACGGTTCTTTTAGTATTGGGCTTTGTATTTTTTATGCGGATTGCAGCATTTAAATAATTTATAGGCAAGGTATAAAAATAGTAGTACAATTAAAACATAAGTAAATGTTGAATAGTATGAGCCATATTTAATTGTGTTCTTTTTGAAGTTAATTCAAATTATAAACTCCAGTTATGATTGCATATTTTAAAGAATCTAAGTTAACTTTGCTTGAAGAGATTGGCGTTAAATGTGGTAAACTTTTATTAAATATGTCCTTTTTTGCGACAATCGTCTTTCGTTATATCAAAATTTATATCTATGGTTGATTTGATCGAAAATTAGTAAATACTTGTTGGCAATAATTGAATAGTTTTGGAATAACCCATACAATTTTTGGTTAATTTGACAATACCTGTGCCAATAATGGAATGATTAGTAATGTCGTCATCACATTTGATAGTTAATTTATTTACATTAGATTGTACAGTAGATAAATCCATCTATTATTTTTTTAATTTATGCCGAATATCGATTTGGCCAAATAATAACCTGGCGTTACACTCAGAATGTAAGGAAAGAGTTACTTCCGTTAGTAATTTAGATTCACAATTAGGATTATTTACATTAGACGTTATAGTAAATAGTTCACAAATATAGTAGTTATTATTAATGAAATTACATTCATCTAAGTTATTAAACATAGTATAATGTATTCTATCGTCACTTAACCTATCACTCACTGCGCCCGCCATAACAAAAAAAGAGCTTTGTACCGAGGCGTCCATCGTCACCTCAGCTGGCGGCACTTGTTTTAAATATTTATGTTTCTCACGACCTTTCATTTATGTTTAAAGTGGTTTTAGTTACAGTTATTTAAAGTCGATAAGATTTTTGATAAGTAGATACAATAACCATAACATATAAATGTTTATTTTATTTTGTACAGCTCTTTGTTTCTAACGGATCTTGATAAAGTGTACTTACTGACGATAAATTTTATTTTATGAATGAAATATCGTAAGTTTTTATTTTATTTTTATGTACTTACAATCAATACAACATATTCTTCCTAAATGAACCGAAATTATGCATGTAATAATTATAATAATTCTACTTTTCCACTTGCAAACATTTGCTAAAAATTCGACAATAGACAGTTTGCGTGCGCTTACTAAACTCATTTTCAAAACCTTTTTGTGTATATATTTTATATCGTCTTCCTTTATTTTTTTTATACAATCATATAGATATAACATTTAGCAATTACTAGTAAAAGTATTTACCATGGTATTCCAATAAGAAATATACTATTATTATCTTATTAGAATCTTATTAGAAATCTTGACCGTTACGAATTGTTCGCGTGGAGGTTTTTTATTTCTACTTTTTTATCAATTGAAACATAAAAAGTTACTGTTGTTGTAACTTAAATCATTCAAAAACATTACGTAGTAAAGATAAATAACATTACTTACAGTTTTTTTGAAAGAAAATCCAACTAAAATCACAATCACAAAACTTCAACGATTACGCAACCAACCGCACCGGCACGCAAAAGCGAATGGCTGTTATATTTGATGATGTCTATGTACCCGAGTGAATATAATGCTACAGAATATTCTTTAGTTCGTTCAGAATCGAATGAAATAGTGTTCAATCGAAAATATACTGTATTTTTATATCAATTAATGACGAAAATAGCAGCACGTAATGCGGACATGTATACATGTCCTCTGTACTTAGCGGTCACAAAACTTGGACCTGTCAACATGTTCACGGTATCTTAGGGGTAAGCAATATAAGAATTAGAAGGTTGAATAAGTGCAAAAGTTTGCATATTATGTGACCCGTCGTGAGGAGTCGGTAATGGGATATTTTTATAAACAGTGAATTTATCAGGCGTTATCAGTGGAATTTGCAAACTGAAAACAATCTTATTATTATAATAATATGAACTAAGTTTCGAAACGTCAATCAAAGAATGAATATTATGTATGTTTAATTGCATTGGAAAATCTAAACGTTTGTTTATTTTGATTAATAAGCTTGGTTAATTCATTATAAAGACTTAAAGGGCTAATCACGCTAGGATGCAAAACATTTACCTTGGAAAATAAAATAGCATTTATAGTTGTGTCTAGCAGGTTAGAATTAGGAAGTAAGGAGCCTTCAATTACGTTTAGTAAATTATTTATCCTAGAAATGTGAAGGAGTAAGTTATCGGGTTTTGTAATTTGCGACAAAATTTCATTCATTTTATTAATTTGGGAATTAAATTTTAATTAGTTTTGATTTAATTTATAAATAGTGGCATTAAAATTATTTATAGTGGATTTAATTATATGAATATTATCTCTGAATAAATTAAATAATTCCGTTTCACTTTTCCAACAGGATTCTATCGCGGCATCATATTTTCGCGCATCGTCTGCGTCTAGAGTACCAAAGAAAAATTTAAGAATTTCGCCTCCAAATTCCAGAGATCTTTTGACTTTGTTTGGCGATGGGTTATTATTGATTAAATGTGCTAGAGATTGCAATTTGACATAATTATATTTTATTAAAGTCTCTATAGGAGTAGAAAAATCTTTACACGGGGAAAATTCGTCAGTATTTATTTTAGAACAAAAATAAAGATTAGAACAAAGACATAGAATATAGATATAGATAGAAGATTTAGAACAAAGATAAGAAAATTTATTTTAGAAAGTATCATATAGTAAATTTTCTATTTTATTGAGATAAAGATCTAAGGGTATAAGGTCCATATGTGTTATGACTTTCCAATAATCGTTATAAAAATTAATATGCGTAATAGGTTCAAAATAAAGTCCAGGACTATATGATATAGGTATGATCCTCGATTCTACTTACTAGTATGGTACTTAACATGTTTACGACCTATTTGTAACGTTACGTTATGCTTATTATTTATTTTTATTATTTTATATGGGCCCTTCCATATAGGTGATAGAGTCTTACGGAGCCGGTGATGATGTTTTGTATTCACTAATTCGCCAATTTTATAAGAAACTTCGCGTGAACTAGCATCATAATATTGTTTCGATTTTTCTTTGCTATTAATTAGATTTTGAATGGCCTTTTCTCTTCTAAAACGCATTCGATATTGTAAAGCTCGAATATATTCATTATAGGTTGTATTATTATTTGTTTCATATAGAGAATTGGGAATGTTAGGTTTATAACCATATAATAATTCATGAGGGGTGAAATTATTGGTGCAATGTGGAGTGTATTATAAGCTAATATTGCGGTAAATAGATAACAATGCCAATCGTTTTGGTTTTCATTTACGAAGGATTTTAGGTATTCTTTTAAAGTAGCATGTGAGCGTTCTAGAGCTCCATTTGTTTGTGGGTGATAAGGAGTAGTAAATAAGGCTTTAACTTTTAAGATTTGAGTCAGTTGTTTAAATAACGGACGTGAAACACGTACCCAAATTTGTTAAGATTGTTTTAGGAAAACCGAAAAGAGACATAAAGTGTACGAGATTTCTGGCTATTTGTTCACTGGTAGCTGTGACAAGGGGATAAGCACTTGAAAATTTAGTTAAATCGTCTTGCAATGTAAGGATAAATTTGAATTTTTGGAAACCTGCGTCGGGCAAAGGACCAACGATGTCGAGAGCTGATCGTTCAAAAGGTCTAGTAGAAGTGGAAGTTATCTCCATTGGAGCCTTATTGGACATTCTCAGCGGCTTATTAATTTGGCATAATTGGTATTTCTTTACGTAATCTACAATATCAGAGCGCATACCCTTCCAAAATATTGGAAGGAAGCTACTAAGGCGGCTTTAATTCGTTTATACATACGATTTGATCCTGAGTAACCCGCAATAGGTGAATCGTGACTCTCTTTTAAAATTTTAGTGATTTCGGTGGGAGTAGGGTAAATTAACTGATTTTTGTAAATATGAATTTTAATATTAGTATTATGGAAAATATAGGCAATCATATTATATACTTTAATATAAGCTAACTTAGAAAATGGATCTAAAAAGTCTGACAAGGCGAGATCTGTAACATCAGGATTTTCGACTACAATTTTATCTCTGAGTTTTATCATTAATTTGTATATATCTTTAAATTTAGTTTCTTCCTAATGATAAATCTTAGTATATAAAAAAATAGTAGTATTTGTTCTTATCTTTCACACATTGAACTGTAAAAGGTTCGTGTTCGGAATTTAGCAATTCCTCCGGCTTATCTAACTGCGATAATATTTCTTCACAGTGAGGTATAGATGAGTCGAAATCTAAAAAGATAGGACACGCAATATGTTTTAACTTAGATAAATGTAATCCTTGAGTGCATTTTATAATTCTTGTATTGGAAATAGAAGTTTTATTAGTGAATTGATCTTTAAAATATTTTTCATAACTAGAATTATTTAAAGTGTTAATGTCTATAACATTAACGGGACAGCGAGATAACGCATCAGCATTGGAGTTTAAAAGGCCTTGTTTATAAACGATTTGGTAATCATATTCCTCAAGTTTTAGGCGCCAACGAATGAGTCTACTGCCTGGGTCTTTGACATTAAATAGCCATACTAATGGTCTATGATCGGTAACTATTTTAAACTTATTACCGTAGAGGTAAGGGCGTAATGTTTTGACTGCGAATAAAATGGCTAGGAGTTCTTTTTCCGTAGTTGTATGTACGTACCTTCGGCACGATTTAAAGTTCGTGATGCATAAGCTATTGACTTGTCCTTGCCTACAGGATCTTTGGATAAAACTGCACCCACGGCGTAATTACTTGCGTCTGTAGTTACTATGAACGGCTGACAGAAGTCTGGGTATTGGAGCAGAGGAGCAGTGATTAATTTTTCTTTTAAAATAACGAAAGCGTTTGTTGTTCTAGATACCAGTGGAAAGTAGCGTCCTTTTTTTAATAAAGAAGTAAGTGTTTTCGTTAATTTGGAAAAATTATCAATAAATCGGCGATAATAGCCTATTAGGCCTAGGAAGGATTTAATTTCTTTAGGACTCTTAGGAATTGGGAATTGCGATACTGCTTATACCTTGTCTGGATTTGGAGAGACACCTTCATCGGTAATAATGTGACCAAGATAAGTTACTTCATGTCTTAAGAATTCGCACTTGTCTGGTTGCAATTTCAAATTGTATTCGCGGAATTTATCGAACACTAATTTTAACTTTTCCATATGTTGATTTAAATTTTGACTATAAATTATGCAATCATCTAGATATACATAGCAGTGTAGGCCTTGTAGTCCTGATAAGACAGTATTCATGAGTCGCTGGAAGGTTGAGGGGCCATTTTTCAAACCAAAGGGCATTCTAGTAAATTCATAGTGTCCAGACATGTTTGAATTAGTACTTATAGTAAATCCCGTTTTTGGGGCACTTTTAGTATCCATCTTTATCTGGTGGAAACCGCTAGCAAGATCAAGAGTTGTAAAATATTTCGAATGGCCTAATTGATCTAAGATATCAGTGATAAGAGGCAGCGGATAACTTTTTGAAACCGTGATATCATTAAGGCGACGATAATCAATCACTATTCTCCACTTTTTCTTGCCAGAAGTGTCTAATTTTTTCGGAACTATCCATAACGGGGCGCTCCACGGCGAAACAGAAGGACGAATTATATTCTGATTTAGCATTTTGCGAATTTGTGTATCAACTTCTTCCTTGTGACACTCGGGGAAGCGATACGATTTTACGTGAACGGGGGGTGCGTTACCCGTATCTATTGAGTCTTGGATGCCATTTATAAAAGAGAGGGGCTCACTTTCGAGGTGAAAGATATCCGTATAATCGGAACAGCAATCGACAAGTGCTTTCTTTTCTTCATCGTTGAGATGAGAGTAGCGCAGAAGATTCAATACTTGATTTATTCGATCAGATTTGGAAGTCGAGACGGAATACAAAGATTTACTAGATATTGAATTATCGCAAGAAATAGAATTATTGTAGTCGATAAGTGTTAGTTCTACGGAATAATCTTTAATTTCTATGTCTATATCAGTCGTATTTAAAACAGTGATGTTAACTTTTTTATTTGGTTTTACTGATACTATACAATTCGCGACGTAAATACCCTTGCTTAAGGTGTGATCTAGAACTAAGGCTTCATTATTTCCATAAGTCTCGAGCGAGTAGTTTGATATAGCGCACTCAATGACTGCTTCTGAGCGTGCTGGAACGGTGTAAGTCGGCTGATGGAATATAATAGGAACTTGGTGATCGCAAAGAGTCATTATCTTAGAGCTATAATCTATATTAGCATTAAAATATTTAAGAAAATCTGTCCCAATAATACCGTCGTAATTAAGGTTTACGCTATCGTCAATGACATAAAATTTGTGCCTATTGTTTCGCTATACGTATCCGTATCATTTATACCTTTGATTCTTACTTTGTCCTTAAGAAGTTCATGTTTCGTTTTTAAACATGAGTGTTTTATGACACAAACGCTGCAAGCGTTTGTGTCATAAAACCGGTGTCGATAAGAAGTTTGAGACACTTAGGAGAATATTTTATTAATAAATTCGTGTAGGGTAACGAAACCTTGCAGGTATTTATGCTCGTTTCGAAAATAGGATTATAATTAGAATAAGACTCATTAAAACTCGGCTTGACCTCTTTGCGCTGCTGAGATGTAGATATAGTAAACGACTTAGTAAGACTCGGTTGTACCTTTTCGGTCAACTGAGGTGCATGAGACCTAGTAAGACTCAGCTTCACCTCCTTGGGGTTGCTGAGATGTAAATGAATTAGAATGACTCGGTTGCTTGCTAATGCATCGCCGAGATGAATTAGAATTAGAATAATATTTAGCATGATTTTTGTAAATTTTAGTAGAAATAGTATTATTAATTGTTTTCATGACATTACTACAGTACGATTTCAGCAGACACGTATCCGAAATCTTATTCAGTTTAAAGAGTTAGAATTATCGATAGCGTCGTCGTTATCACATGTCATGTGCATAGGCACAGAGTTAGAACTAGAATTAGGGTTAGAGTTACGGCTTACAAAATTAGACTTATTATTTGAGCTACGATTTATATATTTAGAACTAGTATTAGGGTTACAATTAAAATTTTTATTAAAATTTTGACGACGTTGCATATTATAATGTCACTTTCTACATTGATCAGTAGTGTTCCTTATGTTTTTGCAATAGTTGCAAATTAATTTATCAGAGTTAGAACTAGATAAATGAGAAATTTGTTTATTGTGTTTAAAATTAGAATGGTTCTTATTTTTGAAACATTGCGTAGCGACATGACATACTTTATTACATATATTACACTGCTTCATTGAATTTTTTGAACACATTTGAAGATTCTGTAAGTTTTCTTCATCTATAGCTAATTGAACAGTCACATTAAGGTTTGAGGATTTCTACACCTAACAATAGTAGAAATAGCAGGGTTTAACCCTAATAAAAATGTGTTTAATGCTAGATTCTCCATGACGGCTGTTCTACCTGGAAGTTCGTCAGGAATTTTGCAGCTATAGTGTATATCTGACTGAATTTTTGTAAAAATTTGTTCTAATTTTAAAGAAAATTTAGTAACGTCGTCGCAAGACTGTTTGCAGTTTTGCAAATCTGTTAATAAATGTGTGGAGTGTTTTTTCTCCCCAAAAGTAGAACGAAGAAATTACTTTATTTGGTTCCACGTTGCAAAACTTTTTAAAATATGCGACTTGATCTTTTCCCTCTAGTTGTGAGATAAGGAATTTGCACAAAATAGGCTGTTGTTTTGGCGTAGCTAACGATATCGCATTATCACAGTTGGTAAGAAAAGCGGGTATAAATTCCTTCTCCCCATTATAAGATTTTATATATTTCGTCAAAAACGAAAGTGTGATTTTATCTAACATATTGTCTTTACATTTTTCTGCTTTAAGCAACATAGAAATAAAATTAAAATTTAAAGTTATATAAGATAATCACAATAAAACGACGTAAAAAAGGTTATAGTACAAAAACAGTGTAAAATAAAGGTAAATTTTATAAATTTAAATTAGAAAACAAAACGACTTACAGGAAAATAATAACTTCTATACGTTGCATTTACTCGTAACAATAGCTCGATGACACGTTACACTCGTGGCGGCTGGCGGGCGGAATCGCTTACACGGTGACTCCGTCGCGTCGTGGGAAATAGCAGGAATGGAAGATGTAGAATATTCTTCAAAAATATTTTCCTTATGTTGGTGAGTTAGACCCAGCTGGTACGGGCTCCTGGTGGAGGCTGAACGTCGGCCAGACGGGTGATTTCAGGACCAGGTGTGAGTGGAGCGGGCTCACGGATTCGTTTTGGACGACGATCAGAGCGGAGGCTGATCGTCATCCAAAAGTGTGGTAGGCGCAGGCTTAGGCAGGGATAAGGCTTAATGTCAACCTTGTCGATTTCGGGGACCTCGGATTCGGATGCCAAAGTCTTTTATAACCTTCTGTTTGGCACCCACTTCTGACACCAATTTGTTAGGAGGCCGATCCCGTTTGACTTTAAAAAAAACACCAAATAAACTTAAAGGTTTATTGCAAAAGTTCACACACCAAATTAATATAGTCCCTGACTTCCGAACTCCAATACGTCTCGGAATCTATGTCCGATCTACCCGGGGCTCTGAGTCTAACTGATCATTAAAAATGGAATTAAAACGAACATGGAAAGGAACAATATAATTGCTGACTATAGCTATATTAAGGAAAAGTACCGTGTGATTAAATAAATGCTTACTAATGTTTTATTGCCTTGTAAAAAGGGATATAACAGTACTTTTTCCCCTTTGAAAACCGTGTTGACGTTCATTTAATATGTTATTTTTTTGTAAATAAAATCTAAGTTGATTTGTTATATTCTCAATAATTTTATCAATACTAGATAATATAGCAATTGGTCTATAGTTTGAAAAAATTTTACGATCACCCTTTTATGGACTGGACGAATTATAGCTTCTTTTAATTTATTCGGATATCTATGGTGCTTTACCGACAAGTTAACTATATTAGCTATGACAGGACTTATTTTGTCAACAAAACTTTAAGTCTGATATCCGTACGAGATCAGTTCCCGGCGATTTATTTTTATCTAATTGATTAATAACACGTTTGACTTCGCCACTACTGACCGGCTGCCATCTTTTACATACGTCAGGTCTATCCACGTAATTATCCCTCACTAACCATTTTTCCGTACATTTGTGCCTTATGAGGTCGACTTCATTTAAAAAGTTATCAGCAAACTTACCACAAATTTCTTTTACACTACCTTGGTTTCCCATATTAGAAAGTATTAAGTCTTCTAGTGATTTTATTTCATTACCCACTAAACTATTTATCTTATCCCATAATTTCTTTATATTTTTATTACAGTATAGTATACTTTGTTTATCATATTTCATTTTACATTTAAAAATAGCCTTACTACATTTATTCCTACATTTATTCCTACATTTAGTATAATTTAATCTCTTTATCATAGTTTTTGGTTCATTGCACCATATCACAAATAACCTCTTTTAAATTCTCTTTTTAAAATCATCCCTTTTAAATTTTCACTTATCCATCCTTTACTTTTAACACTTTTATTTACCCCAACCGTTTGCGATTTGTAACATTCATTATATATATTAGTAAAAATACTATAAAAAGCCTCGTACAACTCAACTGGGCACTCCATATTCAACAAATGATCAAAATCTGTTAATAGTAATTTTTCTCTAACTAAACGATTATTCAGAACGCATCTATTGACAGGTCGCATAGGCGTACGACTATCGGAGTGGGTGATATGACTCACGGAAGGAGCGCGTTTCCATTGTATCGCTGCCGATACATAGTAATGGTCAGATATCTTATGTTGTATTACAGCTGATTCAACTAATGACAAAGGTGCCCTTATATAAATATGGTCCAAACACGATTCTACAATGTTACCCATGACTATTTCCCTTCGTGTTACATCGCATATGCACCTGGCAAAACCACATTCCACCATTATATTTTCATACATTTGCCTTCTCTCGCGGATTCTGTGTTATTTAGACGTGTCTATAGTGCAATATCAAACTGCAAAATTAACTTTGTGAAATAGGAAAAATAAGAAGTTAAATATTAGGAGTGCATAATATCATTTAGGCGGCCGTAGAAAGTCAAACCAGCAAGAAATATAGTCAATGACAGTGAACTGTGAACAAGCACACAAGAGGCTATAAAGTCATAATAGTATAATAATTCTCTTCAATAATACTAGGAGCACATAGCATCAGAGAGCTAACTTGCAGTGAAAGAGCAGTACAATACGTCATTGGACAAAGGCGAGAATAACAACGTGAGTCACCTCATTACTAACTACTCCTACTTACTCAAACAGCATTTTGCTATCCTATTTTTACACGTTTGTGCTGCTCTCGCGTAGCAATTCATATATAATATACTACGCATATTGTGTTTTCGCTCTCACGGCTGTTCAAGCCTAAGATTTTTGCGTATACCGCCTAATTGATTTAATTATATTAACGATGTCGACGCAGCGGACTCCGCCCGGCTCTCGTCAGCAACTGAATATACAAAATTCTACAATGCATTACAACTCAGACTCAGCCCTTAACACGTCAAGTAACCCTGATTTGGATGACAATAATTATATTAAGATTACAAAGAGCCTTAAACGTACGTTAGGCGATCTCCCATTTCAGCCGCTGTCGTCCATCTCTGAAATCAAAGTTATGTTTGCTGAGCTAAAAACTCAACAAGATCAGAAATTTGAATTACTGAATACCGCCCTCATGACCATCGTGACCCAAAATCAAGAAATTCAAAAATCTGTTGCGACTCTTACTCACCAACATCAAGATTTGTTAGCAAAAATAAATCATTTAGAGCTAGAAAATAATGAATATAAGCAGCAAATCCTCACCTTAGAAACTAAACTAGACCTACTTGAAAAATGCGCGCGGGGTAATTCAATTGAAATACGTAACCTGCCGGTACAGACCAACGAAAATAAGACAGTCCTGAACGATATAATCCATAAACTAGGCTTAACTTTGGGTCTTAATACTCCCATTCAGGACTCGGAGATAAGAAATATATTCCGTACAAAGACAGACGCCATAATAGTAGATTTCAATTCAATACTGAGGAAAGAAACTTTTCTATTTAATTATAAAATGTATAATAAATCCAAACGGCAAAACGGAGAAACAGTGTTAAACTCGGAACACATTAATTTACCTGGTACACCGCGCTCAATCTACATTTCAGAATACCTGACAACCAAACTAAGAAGAGTTTTCTATATAGCCCGTGAGAGTGTCAAGAACAAAAAGCTATTCGCTGCATGGACCGATTACGGTAAGATCTATGTGAAGAAAGAAGAGGGAACTAAGCCAATTCGCGTTGACAACGAATCAGAGCTATATAAACTTACTTTGTGACTAATATTTGTTTTGTCATATTGTTTTTTCTATTTTTCTTTACTACTTAAGTTTTTTCAATATTTTTTATTAATGTATTTTTCTGTTGAATTCTACAATTACTTTTATTGTATACTAGCGAATTGCAGACCAGCACATACATTATATAATTTAAGCAAACACTACATACATTCCACACATAATATTCATCACACTGCACCTTATCAAATTTTGACACAGGAATACAACAGTAAGCAATACTTCTCAATCGTCGATGTGATTTTTTGCAGCGTAACGCATATCAGGCGCCACAGATACTTTTGTTCCGGATTAAGGTTTAATTTTTTTCAACAAATTAAGACTTTTAAATCACGGCCGTGCCGTGATAGTATATATTTTATTAGATATTATTGTATTTCGTAGAGACGAATGCAAAATATTGAAACTTTGAATCTTGATCTGGACACTTTTCAAGTGGCTAAGGCGATTACCTGTGACGTCGATGATGTAAAAAACCACATTTCAAACAACAATAGTAAACTAAATATTTTGTGTCAAAATATACGCAGCATTAACTGTAATATGCCGAATTTAATCACGCTTCTAAATAGATCCGAATTATCCTGGGATATTATAGTCCTAACAGAATGTTGGCTTTCTCCAACGAGGCAAATTCCCGATCTTGAGAATTATCATATCATTGCAACTACTGTTCATAACTCTCAAAATGAGGGAGTTGTAATATATTACAATAAAAATATTAACGTCACATATGAGGAACCTCACATAAGTGATGCAAATTGCCTCCTACTAAAATTAAACTCATATACTTGCATTATTGGTATATACCGCCCGCCGAGTAAAACTAACATATACGATTTTATTAACTCCTTGGACTTACTTCTTTTAAAACTAAGTAGCTATAAAAATATCATTATTTGTGGTGATATTAATATTGATATAATCTCTAATACCTCCGATAAGCGCTCGCATGATTATTTAAACGTACTAGCAAGTCATTGTATTCTACCTGGCCATACTATACCCACCCATGGACGAACATGCTTAGATCACGTAATGATAAAAACCAACCTGGAAGCAACCTGTTTTGTTTTTGAATCATCAATTACTGAACATGAGACCGTAGCTGTCAGTCTCAATCAAATCACTTACTCTTCTCAATTTAATAAAAAAATTATAATCGATTTTGAGGGATTAGATAAATCGATATCTAATATAAACTTCCGGCCAATTATTGAAAGTAATGATGCCAACGTAGTGACAAATATGCTCATATCGTACTTATATAGTGCCATTGAAAACAACAGTAGGTTGATTAAAACTCCTATTAGACAACGTATTAGTAAACCGTGGATAACTAAAGGTCTGCTTCGGTGTATGAGGAATAGAGACAACCTCCATAAAAAATTGAAAAAAAATCCCACTGACGAAAATATCAGGATTTACAAACGTTATAGGAATTTTTGTAACACGTTATTAAAAAAAGCGAAACTAAGCTACGAAAAACAAGAAATAAAAAATACTAAAGGCAACAATAAGAGACTATGGGAAGTCATAAAGAAAATTAGCCGGTGTAAGACACCTGATCAATCCTCTTATCAGATATCTTCTTTCAATTCGGAAGAGAGAAAGGAGAGTGTAAATAATATTAACACTTATTTTGCCAATGTGGGATCAAGGCTGGCTGAGCAAATAAATTATACAAACCGACAACTAGCTGCACCTGATGGTAATTTTTCTCCTCTCTTTACTCAAACTCCTCTTAACTCACTTGTTATGCTTCCTGCCGATGAAGCAGAAATCTCCCAGCTCATTAAGGGGTTAAAAGACAACTGCGTTGCGGGAAGTGATTTGATTTCCGGAAAAAATTATAAAGAGGTATATAAAAATATTAATACCCCCAATTTTACGAATATGCAACCTGGCCTTAGAAACCGGTGTATTTCCTAGTGCATTTAAGATAGCCCTTATCACACCCATCTTCAAGGGAGGTGATAAGAACTCGGTCGTTAATTATCGGCCGATCTCTATTTTACCAACCTTATCAAAAATTTTGGAGCGACTAGTCAGTCAAAGGTTGGTTAGCTTTTTGGAGTCAAATAACTTAATTTCACCCAGTCAATTTGGTTTCCGACGCGGTAAGACTACTAATGATGCTTTTCATGATCTTATTAACACGACTATACTTAATTTAGATAGAAAAAACAGTGTTCCTTGACTTGTCTAAAGCTTTTGACACAGTCTCTATCCCTCACCTCGTAAAAAACTAGAAAGGGCTGGTGTAAGGGGTATTCCATTAAAACTGATAGAAGATTATTTGACCGATAGAAGACAGCGAGTCCGTTTAGATCATTATACATTAAGTGATGAGTTACCTATCAAATTTGGTGTGCCACAAGGCAGTATTCTCGGTACGACACTTTTTTTGGTATATATCAATGACCTATGCCAACTTCAGCTCTCTAAAGGAAAAATAATCACCTATGCTGATGATACTGCCCTTTTCTTTGCCGATGATTCCTGGCATAATGTTTTTGAGAACGCTCAGATGGGATTAAATAGGGTCTGTGAATGGCTTAGTTACAATGTCTTAACACTGAATGTTGATAAAACAAAGTACATTGCATTTGGTCATAGAGCTAACCTTCTTCCACCTCTATCTTTGACAATCACAGCCCACACCTGTGGTCTTAGACTTCCCGGATGTCACTGCCCCTTAGTTGAAAGAACCGATAAAATCAAATATCTTGGTATTTTGATTGATCAGACTTTAACGTTCAAACCCCACTTTGAAGCTTTAGTATCCCGTCTGCGAAAACTCATATTTATATTCAGAACCTTAAAACATATAGCAGAACGCCGTGTTATAATGATAGTTTACTTCGCTTTATGTCAGTCTCTGATTGAATATTGTATAACATCATGGGGAGGAGGTGCCAAAACATATCTTATAGAAGTAGAGAGAGCACAGCGTGCAATTCTCAAAGCAGGTGCCGGTCTCCCTTTCCATTTTCCTACAGACGAGCTGTATAAAAAATGGGATGTAATAACGGTTAGACAAACCTTCATCCTGCATATCGTACTTAGACAGCATTCTCATCTACATTATAACCCGGATTTTCTTAAGGATAAGCGCCGCAAAGATATAATTTGCAAAACTCAAACTTTCAACTCAGCTCTTTCACGTAAGTTTTTCTGCTTCATGGGACCCTTTCTTTATAACAAACTAAACAAAAATTTAAACATATATCCCAAAACCAAATCTAGTTGTAAAATAACATTGACAAAATTCTTAAAAACCCTTAATTACCAAGATACTGAGAATCTTCTTTTAACCCAACATTAATAATTTAAATTTTCTCAAACGAGTAAATTACTCATATAACAATTTCTAAAACCGCTAATAACGATACTCCAGCATCAGGATTGCTTCATTTAGCACACACGCACACACACACACACACACACACACACACACACACACACACACACACACACACGCACACACACACACACACACACACACACACACACACAAACATCCAGTATATAATTTTACAATTCGCCTATTATGTAACTTTTTATAACTCTTATATGATGTATTTCCTTTCTGTATTGTACCTTGTAGTATATGTAACCTATCCGCGAGGGGGGGCCTGGTGACCTGTAACTCAGGTTTTATTATAAAACCTATCATAGGCACCAGTCTCTCACAACGTTAGGTCCTTACTACATTGTTATTGTTAACTAGCCAGTAAGAAGTTGTGAAGAGATCAATAAATAAATAAAATAAAAAAAAATAAAATAAAATAAAAATAAAATATACAATTTGACATTGTTATCCTGATATTTTAAAAGATCGATATTTATGTCACCACAGAATATTGTTATTGAGTGCTTACGTAATTTGCTAAATAAATTTCTTAATTCAACAAAAAAATCACGAATTCTGTCTTGGTTGCGGAAACGAGGCGGCCTATAAATAGAAATTAAATAAATATGCTCCCCATTAATGTTGAGTGTAATGAAAACGCACTCCGCCGAGCGCATAACACTACTCGCGAGCTCAGCCGTTTTGCTTACATGCGCAGTGAGCTTCGCCCGGGAATAGGGAATACACAAGTACACCTCCGCCGTTACGTCCTTGTCGGGTATAAATATTTACTTTGAATCAAGGGATTTTGTAGAAAGATAATACAGAATATTTAATGTTTGGTTCAGTTATCACAAGTAATTGACTAAATTACTACCGAGAGTAACTAGGAATTCATTAAAATGTTTTTTTTTAAAGATCGTATATTCACATGTAATAAACGTAAGTCCTTGAAATTGTGTACTTGTTGCACCCACGTATTTATGCTATCAAGTATAACTTACAGATTCATCGCGTACTATGGAGTCGATATTGCTTATGTCCGTGAATTTATATGCAAAATAAACACTATAAGCACTGAAGTTATTAATATTTTCACTTTTTGTTAAGTAGATCACAAATGTCACTTTCAGCTCGCACGCATATTGCTTTTTCACCTTCACATTTTTTGACTAGAATTTTTCCGTTCGAGACCCATATGTATTTATAAATACCTTGAAGTTGTTTCTTAGTACACCATAGTAGGGTTCGTGTTGTCTTTGTCAAGTCTTCATTTATGTAGATTTTTTTTATTTAGTTTTTATTAAAAGCCGAACCATTTGTAATCATATTACTCGTTGTGTCTGATAAGTTGCGACGCTGAGCAAGCCAGTTGTCCATGGACCTGGTACCTGTAGTCTTAAAGCCCACGATAATTGGCGGTGGTTTTTTGCTTTCTTTTAGTGATCGAGTACGTCTAGCCCATTCTATATCCGAACTGCCCACATTGAGAATATGTGAATTCTGTGACATTTTAACCGGGAAGCTGTTCAACGCCTACAATCTCGATATTGTGTTTACGAGATACCTGCTCAAATTCGTGTAATTTTTGTTCGAGGGCGGTGTTTTCTTTTTGCAAATAGTCGTATTTATTGTTGACATCAGCGACAGTTTTCTCAAGCTTATGTATTTTATCTTTTGATTGTTCATGTTCAACTATCAATATCATAGTATCATACTTATCGGAAAGCATACTCAAACTTTGCGTAATTGAAACAAGTTGTTTTTTGAACCCGGGAATGGCAGATACTTTTAGCTGTATGTCCTTGAGCATTTTTGTGTAGTCCTGTGAATATTCTTGCTGTTCTTCTTCTTCAGATCCATCGTCTTCACAGTTATTACAATAGATCCGATTCCTCCCATTTTTTATATCCGCCAAAAGACCCTTAACACAACCTCTATGAAAAGTTCCTTGACACGGTCCTTGGCAAATGAAGTGTGATCCTTTTTTCGCTAAAATCTTCTTACATTTTTGACACTCCATTTTGACGCGTATTTAACAATTACCAATATGTAGGTATATCAATAGATTGCGCGAGCGCGCCGCGTAAGGAATTTCCTGCGCGTGTACACTCGGGTCAGCGTCGAGAACGAGACTGATTGATTGTTCTTGTACTTGCATTTTTTCGAGACCAAGACCAAGACTGACCGTGCAAGATTTGAGCAAGAACAAGACCAAGCCTGCGAGACTCTTGCGTCTTGCTATTAGGACTGAGTGTCATTTCAAGGAGTATAGGAGTTCATGTATACGGACTCTATGAAACTTCAAAAAATATACAAAAACATTTGGAATATTGGACTTTTGCGCACTACGAACTATACCATATACATACATAGCGAATCAAAATATCCATTAAAAGAAAAAAGAGTGCATCTCTAGTTTTGACAATCGGCACTTTGATAGTGCGCGGCGTCTTGTTGTCGGCATCATCAAAGGTTGGATGCTGACCTGTCAAAGAAATTTTGCAGCTATTCGGAAATACAAGGTCAAGATTTACGCACCGGCAGCTTCTATTGATATCCCATACAATCGTCGCCGCCGCGCCGCACGCACAACATTTGACACTGCTTGATTGCCGCCACAGAGTACATGTTCCAAAGAATAAAATAAGTTTCCGGGTGCTCAAAATGGACACTAATAAATTCTGCTGATCTCCCACGGAATATTGTAATTAGATAATGGTAGGGGTAGGTAGATACCATAACAATTTATTCTAGTAAGTAATTATTATAATTTTAACTATATGGGTTTATAATAGTTACTTACTATTATTATTATTATTATTATATATTACCTAATAGATAGACACGTTTAATAAGTTCACATAGAAAGCTTTTCATTTAATTCTTGGTCAAAAGAATTAATACAAAGTAACAGTAATGTCAAAGCTATTGTGTATTGTTATGTAATTTAATTTGCATTGTATTTTATTTTTTATTTATATAAATGGTAAATTGTATAGCTCTTTTATTCCATTTCATATTAGGTGAGGGTCTATCAATCTCTTTTAGACAGATGTTTTTAAAATACAGTCAAGTTAATGTCATTAATTTGTTTTTATACGTTCTAAACATGTTGTTGCACATGTAAGCTTATTAAATGTAAACGTTTATTAAGAAAAATACTAACTCTCGTGGCCTTGGGACGCGGTAGATAGCTCATTTGGTTAGAGCATCGGTACGGATCGCTAAGGTCGTAAGTTCAAACCCCACACGGTGTCATTAAATGTTTAGACATTAATTAATTTGGTTGGTCTTCACTATGGATATGTTAATTGAAGCTTAAAATGTACCTACTCTGTTAATTTGTTCTAAGATCTAAAGTAACGTTTAATAAATAGGAATAGGCTAATAGGAAATTGCGAGACTCTTGGTGCAAGACCAAGACCAAGACCTGAACTGGCTAAGTCTCATCTTGTTCTTGCATTTGGGCAACACTACGTAGCACTGGCTTGTAAATTTCAGCAGTACGCTAGAAACCGGAGCTCGATCTCCGCCGGCACTAATGAAATTGTTAATTGCAATTTTTAGTGCTGATTTACCACGTGCTCGGCGGTGAAGGAAAACATCATGAGAAAACCTGCATGTCTGAGAAATAAAAAATATATTTTGAATACATATAAAGTCCACCAACACGCAATGGGGCAGCGCGGTGGAACCTTCATTGAACCCTCTCAAAGTGTGAAAGTGTGTTCAGCAGTGGGACCTATATAGGTTGTAACTTTACTTAAAAACATATTAGCGAACGCAGCATTAAACACCAGCATCACACAGTTCAGAGACACTATTCCCCATCGCCGATTTGTGTATTTTTATGGAATAAGTTCAATAATGTCGGCTGGGATCAAACTTGGGTTGCTCTTCTCAATATTAATGGTGAGCCCACAGCTCCCGAGCTACCTGGTCTTCTCCAGGAGAGGACAAATCAAATCAAATCAAATCAGTTTATTTTGTGAACATAGGTTATTTTATAGATCTCAATATATGTCATAGTAAAATACAAGGTAGGTTCTCTATGTCCAGCCAGTAGGCATACAAAATATAAAATAATAATTGCTTAATATTTTTTCTTCTCTTCTGTCAGTTTCTAATTGAAGTAATTAAATAATGTATTAATATAAGAAAATTTTAAAGATAATAAAGGTATAGTATAATATAACATATAATAATTATCATCATTTTGTCTAATAGTCATCTAGTATTAATTGGCAAGTGTCATGATAGGTATATATTCAATGTAGTATTTTAATGTTAAAATGTGTCGCTAAGGAATTCTTCTAAAAAATAATATGCTTTTTCATTTAGTAGATCAAAAAGTTTACGTTTATAAATATTAATTATGTCACTATCTCTAATGTATTTAGGTATTTTTTATATACTTTTGGTGCATTTGCATATATACTCTTCTGTAATAAAATAGTTCTACTTGATACTAAATGAAGCTTATCTGAGCGACGTTGACTTTCCACGAACTTATACATGTTAATATTACGTTTTACAAAAATGCTTGTTTCATAAATATATAATGAGGGAAATGTTAGAACTTTTAATTTTTGAAAATGCGGCTTGCATGTGTTTGTGCTTTTTAAAATACAGATCGCACATAGACATTTTTTTTACTTCGCGAATGTTAGGTGCATTGCCCCAAAATATAACGCTATATCTCAGGATTGAGGCGAAATAGCCATGGTACGCGCTAATAGTGCTCTCTGGTTTGCAATTTTTCCCAACATATATAGAACGTATGCTAATTGGTGCAATTTTTTACAAATATAATCAATTTGAGTTTTCCACGACATATCATTGTCTATAAGTAGTCCCAAAAATTTTTTTAATATTTGTGTCTTTTACGTCTTGACCCATATATTTGATGTGTAGATTTATTGAGGTGTTTTTTTTTAATTTGAAATGTCATTATTTTCGTTTTGTCCAGATTAATTTTTAGGTTGTTTTCTTTCAACCAGTCAATAATTGATATAAGACTCTTATACCAATCTTACCTTCTATTTCATCATAGTTATTACTGTTGTAAATTACAGTGATGTCATCGGCAAATAACGACATACAAGACATGTACAATTTGGAAAGTTATTTATATAAATTATAAAAAGGAGAGGGGCAAGTATTCCACCTTGAGGAACTCCGTATTTAATCAATTGTGTATCAGAAGAGTATATTTCTTAGATTTTCGACTTGATATCTATTCGGGTAATTTGTGTTATTTGTTTTCTGTCTTTTAAATAAGATTTCATTAGAATATGCACATTTCCCCTAACTCCATAGATGTAAAATTTGTCTAGTAGTAGATTACGATCTACATAATCGAAGGCCTTAGTCATATCCATATACATTGCCACAGCCGTTTTCCTACTATCCTTGTTCCGGTATATTTTCTCTAGAAAGTTGTAGATAGCCATATTGGTATTTTTGTTTTTTCTGAAGCCCATTTGTTCTTAGCATAGGATATTATTCTTTTCCAAATAGTTGTATAGTCTAATATAAATAATTTTTTCTAATATTTTAGAGAAAGTCGATAGTAACGCCACTGGTCTATAATTACTAACATTTGTTCTATCTTCTTTTTTTATATAAAGGCTTAATGGTTGCAATTTTTAGGTTTCTGGGAATATTCCACTTTGGATGCATTTGTTTATATTATTACATAATATAGGAGCTATTAAAGGTGCCACTTCCTTAATTATTTTAGTGTGTATGTTACCATATCCTGTGGTGGTTGTATTTTTAATGATTGTTATAATTTCTTGGGTTGTTGTTGGTTCCATGAATATTGATTTGGCCGATTTGTGTTTTTTTTTGTTAGTCCCTTTTTCATTGTTAATCTGCATTTGTCTCAATTTAGGATTTGTCACGTATTGTCTAACTATCCCTTAATGTTTGTTTAGGTATGTTTGGCTTCATTGATTTATTATTAAGCAGCTTTTTTTTATTATGATTGTTTCTGAACTGTTTGAGCTTTTTGTGTCAGTTTGACAATTTTTTTATATCACTTTGTGTAGTTTTAAAATTTTTGTTGTGTCTTTACTAGGTGCAGTCTATATCTATAGCAGTTTCTCTCTTTTTGCTGCAAGTTTTATCTATTTTTTTTTATTGGGTTTACTTTAAATTTGTAGGAAGAGTTATAATGAAAGTAGGAGATCATCAGTTTCATACGCTTCTGAGAAGCTTAGACTGCCAATGCATTTCTTGAAAAGTGTTATATTCTCTTTGTTGTAATAACGTGTATACGTATGCCAATATTTAATAATACACGTTTTCTTTACTGACAACACCCAGCTCTATTATTTCACTATTACATCCTCTTATATTACGCAATATATTATCCAAACGGCTACCACTACTAACTAGGTCGTGTTGGTTCATTTATTTCCGATTTCTAGTTAAATTCTTTTGCAATACGTTCAAATTGAATGGAATCTTTAGTTTTCTTAAGCATGTCTATATTAAAATCACCACAAATTATTTTTTGTTTATTATTATAGCTGATGAGATGTAATATTTTTGTTAGGTTTTCAAAGAAAGTATTTATTTTATTTGGATTTGGGGGTCTGTATATGCATAATATAATTACTTTATGGTCTATCAGCTCTATGGCACAGCCTTCAAAAACGTTAGGGATATTGCATTGTTTTATTAATTCTATTTCCGTAAAATTTATGCCGTTGTACACCAATATGTTTGAACCTCCGTTTCGATTATTACGAGCAAGGTATGTAGCTAGTTTATAGTTAGGTATATTTAGTACCTTGTTTACATCGCTCTGTAACATATTATGTTCGGTGAAGCATAAAATACTAACATTTTTTCCATTGTTGGAGAGGTCATTTAAACGTTCTATTAAGATGTCACATTTATTCAAAAGTCCTTTTTTGTTTTGATGCAGTATGTATAATTTATTATACACGAAAAAAATCTTGGGTTAGTATTCTCCGTTACATGTATGTCATGTCACAAAACACACACACACACACACACACACACAAACGCGTGCATGCTTTGCATGCACGCTTATCATGTAATTATTATTATATTCCAAATTTCATTTACATTCTAATGCTAGATCTTGCCTTGCTTTTTGTTATTTATTGATTAACATAGTATTGTCTTGGTGGATGAGCGGGGTACCCAGTAATACAGGTTCCCAACTTAGTACAGGGGCCCTTGCGACTGGTTTAAAATGTATCATTGTAAATCAATAAATCATTTTTCATTTTCATTTTCATTTTTCATGTGAATGTTTGTTGTATGATAATTATGTGTATTATTTGACGGACTTTCTGCTGCTAAAACCTCCCACTGTGTTTCGGGAGTACTACGTATATTTTTTGTTGTAATTTTTTGAATTTCGCACTTCAGATTGTCCATTATATTCCTCATTCCATTTTTCTTTTATTTCCCTGTCGTTGGTGAGAATATTTCGTATGTCAAATCGTTATTTGAGTCAAATATTTGCGCGTATTCATTTCTCCATGCATCCATACTCAATAACGAGTTAAATATTTCAACTCGACAGTTATATATATTTGCTCCACATATGTAGGTAGGTAAGGCGATAATAATATTTGTATGTTTTAAATCTTTTAGTTTTTCACTAAATTCGTATACCAAAGAGGATTATTGTTGAGATTTTTTGAAATCTGATTTCCCTATCATAATGATGCAGAAGTCTTTTTTTTGTGAAACCCTCTAATTTCGAGTTTAGAGAAATATATAGTGGCAGCATGAAAAATTGGTACTCAATCCAGTCGCTTCTAATAACTGTGAGATTTTACTTTTATTATCATTAATGACAAAACATAATTTATTAAGTCCCTGAATATTGTTTATTTTTCTTTCCTCTACTATTGTTTTCTTTGTTTTTTTGCACTCTGAAGGATTATTTACAACCGATGTTGCCGTTTCTTTTGAAGTGTGCTTTTGCATATTTGACGTGAGATTTAGTTCACTTTGCACTCCTATGTCTTTAGAATTAGAGTTTGCTATATGGTCTGACGTCGACGACCGTCTATGTCTCTTTTTTGGGTGTATTTTTCATGTTAGGTGTGTTGGGTGATACAATGTAAATGTTTTTAAACGATTTATTGTATTCTCTTGGTGCTTAACAGTTTAAGACAGAGAACTATTTTCTTCCAGCAGTTTTATTAATTCATTATCTGCGCACCTTAGTTGATTTTGTAAATGGAGTATTTGCTCTTTTAATTCATCTATCTCATTTTTGTTTGCAGTTAAATCAGGTAAACTTGATGACCTTAAATTTGACATGATTGAGTCAAATGAATCTTGTGATTCATTGAAAGAGCCGGTTTTTTTTTGTATGTTTTCTTATAGTAATATTTTCAAGAGACATCTTGTATTTTATTAAAGTTAAATTATATATTTTAATTGTAATTGTGTTAATTTATATTGTAATCGCACAGTATACTTGATTTTTTTATCAAACATAGATGTAACTAGGTAGCATATATGAAAGTCTAAACACGGTTAGTTTAACAGTTGATGATACCCTATATAATATATTATCTACGATAGATGAATCACTAAGTTTTTAGTTGTTTGCATTGTTTGTAAATAAATTTTGAATGTTATAACGGTAAATGTAATAATTTTTTTATTGAGATTATTGTCAAGTTTACTTAATGTTATGTATGGTAAAGTTCCAACTCTTGTATCATTTAATTTACTTACTCGTATGTTTAATTTTTAAATTGTAGCACATTTATTTGTCATTTTGTTATTAAAACCAAAATTTATTTAAACTAAGAAAAATCTTTCTTTGGTAATTCCATTGGATTTGATCTTACAATATATTGAAGTTTTACTAGCGCGTTAGACCGTTTGACCAACATATTAGTGCTTGTTGCGGTTAAAAAATGTCATTACTATATCTTGTATTTGTAATTTACTCTCAGTTGATTGGTTGGTTTGCACAGTGTTATCGTTCATGGAAAGTTTTAGATATTCGAAATGTTAACCGATTTCTTGCCAAAAAAAGTTTGTTTTCACTTATTTTCTGTCACTTTTTCTTGTTTTAAATAATCAATTTAAACACAACACATTTAGGCTTAACTTGATTTATACACTGGTTAAAAAACAAACATTCTACTTTTGTGAGTTTAACATATTTTCACTGGCTTTTTATGCTGGATTTAATGTATATGATTGAAATTAAAACACATTTAAAACACTTTTACTTGATCAGTATAGGAAAACTTTATATTTAACTTCTAGCGATTAAAATATCTATATAACATATTTCAATCATTTATTTTATACGGAGCGCTTGTTATTCGATTGCCAGTGCCGCGCACTGGACAGGATTATAGACAAAGTACCTCACGAACTTTAGGATCTACTTACACAGCCGTCGCCGTCACACTTTATACCACACCACAACAACTTCAAAGTGAACAAACTATATTAAAGGAGAAATAAAAAAAACTCTATTAATATGTGTTATACGTCTTCGTTTGAGTTGATAATTGGCACTAATGAGTAGACATGGGCGTTATTTCACGTCACTCGTTACAATAACTGGCTATGCGCCAGTGTTGGGAAATAGTCGGTGTGAAATTATGGTGTTGCCAAGGTAGAAAATATTGTATTTTGGGTAGAATGATTGTATTTTTTTTTGCTGAAGATTTTTTTATTTATTTAAGCTGTCTAAATCCAAATTTAATAGGTTTTTGCTATTTCTTTATATTTGCATAAACTAAAAATATGTTATTAAATGTTTTTTTTTTAAATTAAAATAATAAAACTTAGGGCACGGAATTATACAATATGAACTAAACAGGAATGGAAAATTTGAAGTCGTCTTCTTCTTCGAGTTCGAAATCTCAACGTGTAGATGTAGACGGATTTGACTGCTGAGAAGTTGTTGCATACAAGACATTGGAAACAATTTGATTTGCCAATTGTTTCGTGGGTTCAAATGATATACATTCCTATACAAGACGTTTTGCGCTTTTAGAAGCGATAACTACATTATTTGGTATAAGTACGTGACGCGTTCGTTCATACATTTTAAAGTTGCGTGTGTCTAGTATTGAACTTATATTGTGTAAAAATAGGAAAATATTGTATAAAAGCGTACAATAATGAGAAAGCTATGTTTTATGGTACAATTTAATTTCGTGTAACAAATTATTGTAAGAATCCAATAATTATTGTACATTTCCCAACACTGCTACGCGCCATGTAACCGAATCACTAGTTTCGAGTCATGTTACAAGTAGTGATTTTTGTAAATGCGTGATTATGATTACTGTTAACCATAGAGTAATTAGACTTAGAGTGATAGTATTCTCTAGTATATACACAGTAATCTATGGATAGCATCATTCAAAATTCCGTTCAAAGTTGAAGCAACAACACAATGAATGTGTGCGTAAGCGGCCTGTAATTACGTTTGCCCGCACGCATACAAGCAAATGAGTAATGTATGCAAGTAAATGACGATTTTCCCAAAAAATGGGCAAAGTGTAATAGTAGACATAGTCGTAAAATTTATATTTAGGTTGCGTTTAGAATTATTTATTATTAATTTACAAAGAGAGAAATATAAAATTACTTATATTTGTTTACTAATATTTTATTAAAATTATTTATATATGTAATATCACATGCTATAATAATTTTCACAAATCTATTATATTATATTATTCTGTTAGAAAAGATATTTTACATAAGTATATAGTATTATATATTTATATAAATATATGATATACTTTTTTGAATAGGCGTTTTGTATTACAACAAAATAAGATTCGGAAGGAGAAAAACCATTCAAATAAAACACGAAACTAAAAATATTTATTAAATAACTATATACCCAAGTACTTAAACTAAACGTCTCTTACTTAATAAGTAATACCCCTGCATCAACCCTGCATCTGCAACTGTTTTCTAAATAACTGCCGCTTTGATGATGCTACCCGCGAAATATTATCTTTTTTAGATTCATATAGGAATCGAACTCTTACATAACGTTCAACAATAAGCCGCGCCAGATTTGTGTCGTGATGTTGCGAATTAATGTGCTCTTTTACAATAGGAAATAGAGAACAACCAACGAGTTTGGCAATAATTTCGAGAGATAGCTCTTTCTCTGAATTGTTTTCCTGTGCATAATGCTATGATTTCGCAGATTATTTTCAGCAATACTACAAATGGAGTAAACTTCATTAGAAATTTTCAGCAATATTACAAATGGAGTAAACTTCATTAGAAACGTAAATTAGTTAGTTTTCTTTGCGATTAAGTTTAATGTTTTCAATTCTTTGAGCAGCACAGACCACCTAGCCTACGAGACATGTAACGAAAGGTGACAAATTTCTGTACTTCATACCACCCTGTTTAGTAATAACCAGACATCAGACCTGTGAATTGCGTCCTTAGCACTACAATTTTTTAAAATTAAAACAGTAAAACCTGCCCACTTGCGCAGTAAAGTGGTGTAATAGTGATAGCTGGAAACGTAATTTCAAGAAGGATAAAGTCACGTTTCACCGATAAATGCATCATTTAATAATCTTAAAATACTAAAACCGTGAGGGTTCAACGTGTTCTGGTCGTAGTTCTGAGGCTGTCCTTGTCAAGCACGCAGTTGCGTCTCTGTCTATCAATCAGAGGGGCTGCAGGCGGCACGTGTAAGTAGAAATGCCCAAAAAAGTATCGATGCAAGTTTATCGATGTAATTATAATTTGAATTTTATTACAGTTTTACAAACCCTAATTAATAAAAAATAAAGGTAATTTTTGTTTACATTTTTATATTACGTTAATTTTACCTAATGTAGATATATACCTGACCGTCACGGCCGAGGCCGGAACAAAGTCATGGTTTTCGAGACTATGTATTATGTGTTGTGTATTTCTTAGGCACATTCCGCTCTTAACGGATTTATGGTAAGCGATTAGCGTTGTAAATGACATGTAAAATACGTGTATATATTTTAAAGAACTTTATTTATATTAAACGTAATGATTTACGCATCATAAATACGCTACGTTTTCGTAGTCTCCCATATTTACACGTACGATTTATGGATGTGACACATCTCTAAGTTACATCTCACGCGCCACCCGCACATCTTTCTTTCTTCTAACCTTAACAGACTAATTTAATTAGAAAATCGTAATGGTTTCATGTCTCGTAGGCTGGGTGATCCGTGTTGAGCAGCAACAGTCGGACCAGACAAAAATCTAAAAACGAATACGTTTAAATTGGCTATAATATTCACATTATTATCAACTTCACTTCATTAAAACAAAATAAATATTTTTGTGCTATTTTGGCTAAACGTTAACTATTGTCTTTACCATAATTTAATACACCACTGTTGGCTAGTGGCAAAACGTATCGTTTTTCTAGGAAACGGCGAAGGTATGTAAATCATTATTAGAATTAAAAAAATGTTCATAGGGTATTTATCCTAAAACACATACTTACTATAAAAAAGATAAAAATAACTACACATTAACAAAACAAAATAAAATCAACACTTTTTTTTTCTTGGCAAGTGGGAACCCTAATAGTATTTGGCATTTAAAAATACCTACTCATGCGTGAATATTGTAGGTATTTTTATTTGTCAAATAAAAATACCATAATAATAGTCCCATATTGGCAGTATGTAATTATAATAATAAGAAAATATGGGGTAAAATATTTTACTATGCCTAGCAACATTTTCATTATATTGGCGTCTGTCAAATTTAAGATTTATTACATTGAAGTAATATGTACTTACGTACTAGAACAGCTATCTCAAACAAAAAATGTGCGCTACTCTGTGTTCGCGCGATTGTTTTTTTATCATAGAATAAACATAGGTAGAATGATCAGTAGGTGATAATAGATTGTATTGTTAAATAGGTAAGTTGTATCCAGAACAATATTTAAATTTGTCATTTATTTTGTATATTATATTTGCTTATTTAATATAATATTAATAATATTATATCACAGTTACATTTTAATGATATTGTTATCTGAATATTTTAAAAGGTATCTATGTCAAATATAAAAAAACGTACTAAATGTATGTTTAGCAAAACTTATTAACGTAACGTTTAAATTACAAAATATATTTATTTAAATTAGAATAAGAGTCGTTCATAAATGCTGGGCACGCGAGTGTTAAAAATGGACGAATTTATTCCACTTTGACTTTGATATAGAAAGCTAAAAATAAAATAAAAGAATAATAAGCATATTTATATATGAAAAATTTAGCCCAATTATAATAACCTATATACTTATGTTTCTACTAAATAAATGTGTATAATAATATATTCGTCCTATACTTAAGAACCCACAGAAATGTCGCATCTGAACATATTAATTTCATAATCTATATTCCATGACATGAGATGGCGTCTTAGGAATATTTTTTTTTATTATTAATCTATAATACTTTTTTTATTGATTAAGTATCTTATTAACCGATGAAAAGTAATTCCTTGGTTTTTACTGACATTTCTTGAATTATTTGTGCAATATCTAACTACACACGACGGCATATTTTTATGAAAAGATTTTTTTTAAAATCAACACAACACGTGACAACTTTACAATCGCCTAGCGAGTGACTGATTAAGGTGCGGTGTATGCACCGCAGTTGAGTGGAACAGAGTAGCTGAATGCTGTGTCGCCTCTAGTACGTAGTACATAATAGCTTAATGATTTATTATTTTGTTTTGATGAATGTTTTTTATAAAAACATAAGATGCTAGGCAGTAATTACCAGTGAAATTAGATTTTTTTTATGATTATGTGATGAGTTGTGACACCGTTTTAAAACACAGTAAGTTGTTTTTTTGCAAAATGACGCGAGCTCTTTACACGACCACGTGGACTCGAGTACTGACCATGACACGCTGAAAGTCGTACTCGTACTTAGTCTTAAAAGGCTAACTTGAAACGGCTTCACTTTGCGTGCGTCTGCTGCGGTTCTAAGTCTAATAATTCTATGCTGATGATTATTGTGGGAGTCGACTGTCGGTCGGTCGAGTGCAAAGCGCACTTGTGGCATACAACAATAAACAAGACATCGTAAGTAACAGTATTATTGTACTCTTAATTTTCGTACGTAAGACTGTAGACATAGACAACAAAATAGAGTAATCTTTGTTTGTAAATAATTTCAACGGTTTGCGATTCCCGGAAGCGAGTAACATTGAATTTAACTAAAATAATTTTTAAAACATTTTTGACAAGTAATGAACTCGTTTATTCATAAAATTAAAATAAAACTAAAAAATGTGTTCTTATAAAAAATTTAAATAATTAAAGGTTTATAATATTATAAAACTTAAGAACTGTGTGTAAATAGCCAAACAAACAAACAAATTAATTGTACAGTGTAAATAAAAGTGCAAAAACAAATGATAGTGAAAAGGTTGAAAAAGTGTAAACTGTAAATATCAATAATCATTGTATATACTATCAAATTGACTTGTAAATATGCCTGCATTAATAATTTTATGAAAATCTTAGTGTAACTATAGTAAACGCAAATCAATCATAAATACATTTAATGCAGTCAGTCCTAAACCTGAATAAAGTATAAAGGGAAGTTAATTTATTGATTTTTTTATTCTATTTTTTTAATTTAGGGACTTAGGTTACTTTTAACATGTCA